>PVIJ01000684.1:155608-257614 GCA_004024925.1 Scalopus aquaticus | reverse complement strand
CCCCATCCCGTGGTCCAGTGAGCAGCTAGACCTCCCAACAGAAGAAAGCTCCATCTCAGTGGCTACCATCCCTTACCCTGCAGTACTCAAATGTAGAAAGACACATTTACCTCTCCACATGGGACTTCAGTTGATTTAAAAGTCCTGCTACAATTTAGATATTAAAAGTAATTAAACAAATCCTTTATTAGCAATTTACCTAAATTATGCATACAATGTCTCTCCACAGGTACCCTGTAGAACTAGTGTGTAGCTAAAAAGCAAGCAATCACCACGGAATTGAAGTAACAATGTTTCGCTCAAAACTCCAAGTCTCCTCTTGTCAACTTGGTCAGCAGAGCTAATTCACTGGCAAAATCTAGCCAGGCTGGAGTCAGGTAGGCTGAAGGCTATTTAAGGCGGCTGTGGGCAGAGAATTAAATGGGAATGATCCCAACACAATAGCAACAACAGCTAACATTTACTGACCGCTTCTGTGGGTGGAACAATTTCTTCTTATTCAGTCATTTTCTCTAGTAGACAAAACAGTACAAAAGGAAATGTTGCTCTACCTATGGAACCAGCATCCAAAACTAGCAAATGACATTGGGTCACATTTCTTTCAGATTGGTTACATTAAAAGTAAAAACTACAGATGAAGTAATTTATATTTCCTAAATCCCATTTCCCTCTCTTTCCCCTCAGTCAGTCACTATGACACGCACCCAGTGCATATTTTCATATTTTACTACATTTATATGCACCTGTAAATATTATTGTCTACTGCTTTAGGTTTTTGTTTTGTTTCTTGAAATCTTTTATCAACTCAAATGTATGACTTCAAAATCTATTATTGTTGATTAATCTGTTCTTCCATTGCACTGACCCATTCTAAACATACTGCTAAATTTACTCTTTTGTTTTTGTGTATAATATGTTGCTTTCTCATCATTAGATTATAAAAGAAGTAAAAGAATTTTTTTGTGGTCAAAAATGGATCCTGAGACATAGACAATGCTGCCCTAGAGAATTCTTAAAGAATATTTGCTGAATTCGTGATATAGGTTAACTGACTGAACTTCCAGAATATTCTGCTTTATGCATGCTTCCACATTTATCCATTTTGCACTGAGTCTTATTTGCAGCATTTCTACTTTTCCAATTTTGTAAATAACATTGTAAAAAATCCCTATCTACAGGGCCTCCCTGATGGCACAAGGGGTTAATCTCAACATTATGAAGCTATTGGCAGCCACTGCAGCACCAGTTCAATCCCAAACCAGGGAGCTGACCCACATGGCACAGCAGAACTCTCCTGTCTCGCAGCAACATATTTCAGTAGATCTGCCTGTTATGCTCCCCACTCCGTCTCTGGTGAATACCTCTCATACACCCCCTCCACACCTCTCGCCTACACCCCAGCTCTTGTATGCATAAATAAATAAATCTTTTTTAAAAATCCTTATATACAGGACAGTTCCTCTAGAACACTTACCTAGAGCAGAAGTACTAGATCACAGCATTTCACATTCCCAGATATTTTCAAATCACTCTCCACGGTGGTTTATCACCTTTCACTCCCCTGCTTTCCTATTTGCACATTAATATGTGGCATTATCAGATTTTTTTTTTCTTTTCCAATCAGATAAAAGTAAAATGGCATCCCAGTTTTCTATGACTTCACATTTTCCAGATTATCAGTAGGGGGTTGGAGTACTCCCTCACACCTTTCCTCTTCTCTGTGGGATCTATTCATATTCATTCCTATTCCCTGCCCCTTTTTCTCTTTTGACTATTTTTGTCCTTTTAAAAGTAACTTAGAAGAGTCTCTGGTTTGCCAGGCATGTCAATACCTCCTAGCAGGAGATATTGTTTTCGAGTCTTTTGTCATTCAGAAGAGTCCTAATTTCATGCAGCCCAGTCTACTAGATTTCCCTTAACCTGATGTTACGAAGATAACCTCTTACCTTATTCTCCACCTCTTTCTCCTTCCCTCCATCCCCCCATTTCTCTCCCTCCTGCAACTGTATTTCCTACACACACTTAGTTTTGTTTTTCTCATTTATTTTCATAAGTGGAGTAAGGTACTGACCTAGTTCTATTTTTTTTTTTAACAACAAAATTCAGTGAAGAGCCTGTTCTTTCTGTTCTCCTTAGCAGTCCCACCTGCACTGGATACAAGATCTCACAGGTATGTCAGCTGCTCCTCCAGCTCTGTTCTGCTCTAGTTGATGGATTTGTCTATCCAAATGCCAGGCCGTGCCATGTACGGAAATGCTTTTATAAATCAATACATAAGCAAATCCATGTTTTTTTGTATTTTTACTTGTTTGTTTCAGAATTGTCTGATTAGTCTTAGAATATTACATTTGCATATGACTTTTAGACTCTGTCAAGTCTCTCCCACAAAATGCACACATACACACACACCCCAACTTTGTAGTATTAAAATATCCAATATGTGAATTAAATAAACATTACACTATCCCACTATTCAGTTTTCAATCACTTATTTTCAGTTTCTCAATCATGTTTATATGTTCTCCATAATGGTTTTATAGATGTTTCTAACCTTGATTCCTTACTTCCTATTTTCAGTTGATGTCATGAAAAGTATTTTTGCATGACTCTTCTAAAGGGTCACTTCCGGCATATAAGAGGAGCACTGACATCACCAATCCTGGATTCCAATCACCCCAATTTCATCCCATGTCAGCTGGGCCACCATTCCCATTCATTCCTATTCTCTGCCTCCTTTTTCTATTTTAACTATTATTTGCCCTTTTAAGATAATGTAGAAGAATCTCTGGCCTTGAAGCAGAAAGTTGCTAAGTATGCTGCTTGGACTCTGCTGCTTTCTGGAGTGGAAAGTTCCTATGGGGTGCTGCTTGCCCACAGTAGTAGCTCTGGCCACCTTGACCCCCTTCCCAAACAATAAAGTCTTTGATCATTGAGGTAACAGGCTTCCTCATACAAACTGTATAAAACCTTACCACTCTTGTTATTTGCCGCTCAGACTTTTGGGAGCTATGCCACTGGCCCTCCGTGTAACAATTAAATCTCTCTCTCTCCCCCTCTCTGAGTGCCATCTGATTGTATGGAAAGTTGCCATAACAGTCTGACATGTATGTCAATATCTCCTGCCAGGATGTGGCCCATCTTTCATTTGTTTGGAGGCCTTTTGTCATTCAGAAGAGTCCTAATTTCATGCAGCCAAACTATTAGATTTTCCTTACCCTGATGTCATAAAGATAACCTCCTACATCATTCTCAATCTTTGGCTCTCCTTCGCTCCCTCTCCCCATTTCTCTCTCTCCTATATCTGCATTTCCTACATACAGTTATATACAGCTCTTAAACTGCTCTCTTTCCTCATTTTTCTCCAATTTCAGGTGGGAATAGCAGCAGTGCTATCTCAGCAAGTGGGCATGAGAGGTAAATAAGTCAACAGACACAAAGTGGCTCACAGTGATCAAATGTCAACATTAGCTTTTATTATTAGAAGAATATTATTAATTTCTGTAAGATGACTGTGTATCCAGTAGCCTGGATAATTACCTTGTTAACTCAAAAGTTTGTAGATTATCTTAGATCTTCTTTTTAATAATGATATAATCTAAACAAACTTAATTTCTCCTTTCTCCTACCAATCCATATTTCTCTTTCTTGTCTTCTTATATTATCCAAGACTTACAGTAGCATGAGAAGTAGGAAATAGAACTATCTCTGTTTTATTCCCTTGATAGTCTAAAATATATTCTGAAATAGCCTCTCTTTATGTTTATAGATGCTGAAGCTTCACCTTTAACACTTTGTGTGCCGGTGCCCTTTAATTTTACCAGTCCTTGGGGCCGGCCATTTTCTGTGTCACCGCATGAATGGTATAAGCATTCAATAAAACACACACAACTCCTGAACTACTGGATATTAAAAAAAACTGTAATATCTCTCATAAAACACCTTACACTTTCACCAAAACAATGTGTAAACCTTCTAGACTGAGAACGATCAAAGAAATAGCTCCTAATAGTTCCAAATAAATCTACCGTGGTGTGAAAAACCAGAGACTAGATGAACACGTATTAATACGTGAGCGGCCACCTGATACTGGTGACAAAAACATGTACTAATACGTGAGTGGACAACAAAGTGTTAAGATTTATGCTGCTATAATTTTTTGTTAATCTTTATCAAGTTACAAGAGGCCCACTGCATTCCTAGTTTGATGAGACCCATTTATCATGAATGAGTCTAGACAGAGACACTTAGATTTCCTTTTGTAAGAGGGTGGTCCTCAGGAAAGGGGAGTGTTCCAGGTTCCCTGCCCCATGCAAGGGAGGGTGGAGCTGAGCAGAAGAGATAAGAAGACAGAGAGGCGAGAAAGGAAGAAAGGGAGCAGGATGGAGAGCCCAGAACAAGAGCCAAGAACAAGGAGCAGAGAGACATGTGAGGAAGCTGCACTGACCTGGACTGTTTGAAACAGATGTGGGTGAGAGACCCGTGGGGAGGTTGACTATGGCAACGTTGATTTTGGTTTTGATTTTGCTTTTTAACTCCCAGACTTGTCTGACTGTTTCTGACCCTTTTCTATGGGTCCCTGCCAAAAGGTGTTTTAGACTCATGGCAGGATTTTTGGGCCTTGCCTTGGGCCAATCATTTGGGTGGACTTTTGCCCACAAGGTGATGGGTAACTTTGGGTGCTTAGTTCAGAAACTATGTTCTTTGTCTTTTCTGTATTATCACACTAATTGTATTAAAGTTTCTTTTCCACTTAAGGTCTTATATGTTTTGTCCCGATGCAGCAAATGGCAGAAACTATTTAGAACAGGCAGGTTTGGGGGTTCTGGGATTCCCCTCTCTCTGCCCAGTAACAGTTTCACTTAATCCCTGTGCTGTAGTCTGAATATTTACAAACAATATACATTGGGCTCAGGTCATAGCTTACCTATATTTTTTGTAGAAACATTAAAGTGTATTGGAACATGGCCACACCCATTTATTCACACACTGCACAGTGGCTTCCAAGCTGTGACGGAGTTAAACAGATGGTGGAATTAAGCAGTTGAAAGAGACTAAATGGTAGAAAAAGCCTGAAATATTTACCACCTGAATTTTAGACAGAAAAAGGCCACCCACCTTGATAAACTATATTAAGTCCCTCTTCTCACAGTGTCCACTGGCCACTGAGGAAACAAAACAAGCAGGGGAGCAGGCCTAAGAGGCTCTCTTTTAAAATATCTTTCCACCTCCCTAATCTCTATTTCTTCCATTTTATTTCTATCTGTGGTTCCCGTTCCTCCTCCTCTCTCTCCTTCCCTTTTTTTTTTCCTTTTTCTTCTCTTATCCTTTTCTCTGTACTCTTCTATATTTTTTTAAAAAGCAATGAAAAAAAATCCTCTCTCTCTGATTAAATCAGAGAACTGGTCAACATTTTTTCAGATTCTAGTATGTGGCAGGTGTTTCACTGAATTTCTTCACTCAAAATTCATTCACTCTACAAATATGTATTGAACACAATATACCAGGCATTGTTCTAGCTTCCTAAACTATCAGTGAACTAAAGATTCCTGCTCTCATAGAGCTTACATTTAATTCAGGAAAGCAATAAAAAATTGAGCAAACAATAAGTGATGGAGAAAGAGCAGACAGAGGAGGGTACCAGGGTGTGGGAGAGGGCAGGAGTGATAAGCAGATGTCATTGGGAAGGTGACATCTGAGGAAGTGATGGTTCAGTGTGACTTGAAGGACAGGACATGTTAGCAAGAGGTGGAGGAAGAAGGACCTTTTCAAGCTAGAGAAAAACATATGCAAGTAACTTGACACAAAAATGAATCCATGCCTTGGCGGGGGGAGAAAGTTCTGATGTGTCTGATAAAAAGCTGGACAAGGTGAGCATAGTGTGAAGCGAAGTTGGAGACAGGCAGAGGATGGGTCAGGTTTGGATTTAACTCTAAGAGCAAGAGAAGCTATGAAGGGGGATTTTTATCAGTGGAGTGACATATCTAGTTTTCATTTTCTTTTTTTTTTTAAAGATTTATTTATTTATACATACAGCTGGGGTACAGGCTAGAGGCGTGGAGTGGTGAGAGGCTTCACCAGAGACAGAGCGGGGAGCAGAACAGGCAGATCAGAAATACACTGCTGAGGGGAGCAGCGGGCAGGGCAGGAGAGGTCTGCCGCACCATGTGGGATTCTCCCCGGCCAGGCGTCGAACTCGCATCGCTGCTGCCGACAGCTCCACAGCCCAGTGCTTAACCGCTGCGCCACCAGGGAGGCCCTCTAGTTTTCATTTTCTAAAGGTCAGTCTGGTTACTATGTGAAGAATGGATCAGAAAAGAACAAAAATGGGGACCATTTAGGAGGCTGTTGTAATCATCCAGAACTGAAGGCAACAAGATGGATGAAGGAGAACAGATCAAATCATTAAGGACTGGCTGGAGGGAAGGGCCGAGAAGTGAAGCCAAGGATGGACCGTCATTTTCTGGGTGGATGTAGGTTGATTCACTAAGACAGGAAACATGGGCGGCGGCGGGGCAGGGGTGGGTACTTCACACCAGGTATGACCCCCATTTCAAGAGTTTTGGGGGATGGGAGTAGAGGTGAAGGTCCATTCCAGAACTATGTCTTCCTCTCAACTGGACTGCTGGCTGAGGTTTTACTTCTGTTGGTCTCTTCTTACTGAAGGTGTAAGTAGAGTGTCATCCTTGCAAGGGGTATGGGGCGGGGGGATGGCAGATGCCTTTTGAGAAGAACCAGAAAAAGTAGGAGGAAAAAAACTCTGAAGGCAAAACTTTCCAGAGAAGCCTGAACACTGGATGGGATTCAACAGGGGGGACAGGAAGCAGAATGACCTCAAGAGGCTATGACTGACTCAGAGGAGAGATGAAGAGAACATTCTGATTACTTTACAAGTTTGCTGGGGGCTGTAATATTTCCCTTTTTTTGCTTTCCTTCCTTGGTGATGTGTCTATTGATTACACCATAAAAAAGAGGGGGAAGAAGGGACAATTGCTTTTCTCACTCAATTGTCTTTTTACAACCCTCTTCCTGGTTCCAAATACTCAAAAGGGAAAGTTGAATTTACAAAAATAAGGAAGTTGTTTCCGAGCATGATTTAAAGCTGTCCATCTTTCCTTCAAACAAAAGCTTGCAAATAGCAAGCTGTTGGATTACATTTCTATTTCTAAACTATATTCTAGATTATATGTTAATTATGATAAAATATTTTTGCAAAATTCAAAAGCAAATAATCAACTGGGACTTCCTATTCAATTCTAAATTATATACCTTAGTCACTCTCAAATGTGATTCTCCCAGACATTAACACCCATTGGCATTTTGTTAGAGTGCAACTACTCAGGCTCCACTCTAGACCTATTAAATCCGAAATTCTAGAAGTGGGGTCCAGCAATCTTTTAACAATCTCTTAAGGTGATTCTGATGCATGCTAATATTTGACAATCACTCCCTCAGTTTAAAACAGTGTTTCCTGAACTTTTCATATCTTGGCAAACACAGAAAGTGATGGTATATGTACAATATCCCATGTTAAGAGGATGAGGTAACTGGAAGCCCAAAAACGCAAGCTCAGGGCTCTAGGTGCCCCAGGACCTGTCAGTAGAGTTTACCTGGCAACTCACCATAACCCTTTCACGGCTCACCAGCAGGGTTGGAAACTCTGACCCAGAGAAATTCACACCAATGCAAAAGGAAATATGAATGCTCACTCTGGTTTTGTCTATTAATGAAAAATCAGGAACTACCTAAGCCACCTACCAACAGAGAAGAATGGATAAATTGTGACATGTTTGCACATTTGGAATGCCACTCACATTTATTTTTTTAATATTTTTTGAAATAATATTGGTTTCAGCACTGCAAATGATTTAGAGATGTTGGTTGACATCTTTTCAATGTACGTTACCTCACCACACCCAACACCAAAACACCCAGGATCTCCACCATAGTCCAATGGATCCCTCCATCCTTTGTTCTCCACCTACATGCTCCCCCTCTAGTAGGCTCAATTATACAGTCAAACTTCTAGGTTTTGTTTTGGTTTGGTTTTGTCTGTTCCTTTGTTTTGTTTCTCTATATTCCACACATAATTGAAATCATCTGGTATTTGTTTTTTTCCTTCTTACTTATTTTGCTTAGCCTAATTCTCTCCTGTTCCACCCATGTTGTCATAAATGGCAAAACCCCATCCTTTTTTATACCTGAGTAGTATTCCATGTGTATATATGCAATATCCTCTTAATCCACCAACTATCATTGGGCAGTTAGGATGGTTTCATAAATTGTTACTGTAAACACTGCTGCAAAAGGGCCTCCCTGGTGGCGCAGCAGTTGAGCACTGTGCTGTGGAGCTGTCGGCAGCGCGCAATGCGAGTTCGACGCCCAGCTGGGGAGAATCTCACATGGTGCGGCAGACCTCTCCTGCCTCGCCCGCTGCTCCCCTCAGCAGTGTATTTCTGATCTGCCTGTTCTGCTCCCCACTCTGTCTCTGGTGAATCCTCTCGCTGCCCCACGCCTCTGGCCTGTACCCCAGCTTGTATGCATAAATAAATAAATCTTTAAAAAAAAAAAACACTGCTGCAATGAAGATATGAATGGAGAATTCCCCTCAAATTAGGATTTTTGCAGTCCTTGAGAGGACACCTAGTAGCAGAATTGCTGGGTTATATGATAGTTCTTTTTTAATCATTTTTATGATTTCCATACTCTTTTCCATAAGGACTGGGGCACTCTACATTTTCACCAGTGCTGTATGAGGGTTCCTTTTGCTCCATACCCTTTCCAATAAAGTTTCTGTCCTTTATGATATATATCATTCTCACAGGTGTGAGATGGTATCTCATTATGGTTATTATTTATAGTTCCTGAATGATATATGATAAGCATTTTTTCACACACCATTCTTTCATATGTCATCTATAAGTCTTCTTTGGAGAAGGGCTTATTTGGCTCTGCTGCCCATTTTTTTTTCATTGTTTCCTTTTGTTGAGTTGTATGAATTATTGTAGATCTTGTGTATTCGCCCCTTATTATATATTTTATGTGAAAATATCTTTTTCCATTGTAGGGTGTCTTTTTGTTTAAATGATTACTTTTTGCTCTGCAGAAACTATGTAATTTAATATAGTCCCATTTGTTAATTTTAGCTTTTGCTTTCCTTGCTGTTAGAGTTGAGTCACCAAAGATATCCCTAAAGCCAATGTCTTGGAATGTTTTGCCTATGTTTTCTTCTACATATTGGAATGGTTTCAGGTCTGGCATCCAAGTGTTCAGTCCACTTGGAGCTAGCTTTTGTGTATAATGTAAGATAATGGTCTAGTTTCATATTTTTGCATATGGTTGTCCAGTTTTCCCATTTGTTGAAAGGACTTTCCTTTCTTGGCTCCTATGGCATATGTTCACTGTCCATAAAAAGATGGGTTTGCTTTTGGATTTTCCATTCTATTCCATTGGCCTGGGTGCCTATTTTTAGTCTAATACCACACTGTTTTGATTAGTGTAATTTTGTAGTATAGTTTGAAATCTGGGCATGTGATACAGTCATTCTTCTTTTTTGCCAGGATTATTTTGGTTACTTGATCTTTTGTGTTTCCACATATATTTCAGTAATATTCACTCTATTTCTTTAAGGAATGCCATTAAAACTTCGATAGTTGTTACACTGAATCTTTATATTGCTTTGGGTAAGACGGTCATTTTAACGATGTAATGCTTGCAATCTATGAACAGATAATATCTATCCATTTCTTTGTGTTTTTATTTCTTTTAACAATACCTTACAGTTTCTTTTGTACAGGTCTTTAAGCTCCTTTGTTAAGTTTATTCCTAAGTACTTAACTTTATTGTTGCTACTGTAAGTAGTATTGTTTTCTTGATTTTTTTTCTCTTCTAGTTCACTGCTTGCAAACAGGAGTCAACCAATACTTTACATAGATTTTGTAGCTTACCAATTTATTAATAGTAGCTATGCATTTCATCACAGAGGACTCTCAAAAACATTACATTAAACCAAAGTAGGTTGTATTAGAATACACAGAGTTTGAAAATGTTTATGTAATGCTTATGACACAATGAACAATACTGAGTATTGTTTGGGCATATTTTCATGTATCAAGTTAATCAAGACATCTTTAGGGATGATAAACACACTATTTGGGGACAGTAATTAGGTCTGGTGGACTGCAAGAGGAAAGGGAGTCAGGGATGTGTACTACTAGAACTTTGCCATTTCTTAAAAAGTATAAAGAAAATATAGCAAGTTAAAATTTGATATGGGGGGATGAATGAAACAGGCATTTCTGATATTACCTTTTATATCTGTACCTAAGAAATCTTTCATTAAAACTTTTATAAGAAAAACTATCTATTGAAATTTGCTATCAGATTACCTGAGTTGTAAGGTCAACTCTGACAATAGAACCTGAACAGTGGTTAGATTATTTTCTCTCTGGGGCCCTCAGTTTGCAAATTAGGAGAGGATGAATTCAGTGACCTCTAAAGTATTCTGCCTCTTTTGCCATTCCTGATCTATTTTGGTGCTCAAATGGAAAAGTCCACAGCCCCTTGCCTTTTTCCCTCCACATAGACTGCATTAGCAGTGTTCCTGTCCAGCTGTCCGCCCTAATAGCCCCCTTGTTTACAATGGCCTCAGCAACTGAGACAGCAGCTAATAACATATCACAAACCAGGAATCATAGAACCTGTGTTCTAAGATATATTTTAAGGCAAAAAGAATAAAAATAAAACTAGAAAAGTTTGGCACACAAACTTTGCAGAATTTAGAAAATGACCTTGAATTTGTAAGCAACCTTTCCTTGAAGAAGAATCTTATCCCCAAGCAATGGATTTTGCCAAGTGGAAGAGAATTTCAAATCAGCATTACAGCAATGTTCACAATTTTATCCCTATTCTTTGGCACCCCCTCCACCTCCTGATCCCCCTCAGACACCAACACAGCTACCTAGCTGACTCCATGAAGGGAAGCTTAACTTCTCGTCTTCCACTGACTCCTTTGAACTGCCCTCAAGTTAAGCCTTACATGGGCTAATTCCCTTTCCAAATAGGTTTGTTTGTTGATCCTTTGAATGTGAACTGTCAAGGCAATAACGTGAACAACATAATATTGATGAACTATGTCTATAAAAAGGTGATTGATTTATTATTTGTTACAAAATATTTCAAATACACAAGAGTATACCATAACTTTTTAAGTTTTAGTAATTTTCATATGGAAATCAGCAAATCTGATGAGGATGGTGTTTTCTATACTGTGGTTTATGACACCGTATCTTATGTATGAGGGTTCTAAGGGTCTCCTGAGGCATTTGTTTAGTGTGACACAGTAGGAAATATGTCTTAATATTGATTGTCTAAGAATATGAGTCAAAAACAAGCAAATCTGGGGCCTCCCTGGTGGTTTAAAGGGTTAAGTCTCAGCACTATGAAGCTATCGGCAGACACTGCAGTACAAGTTTGATCTCAGGCCAGGGAGCTAACCTATATGGTGCAGCAGACCTCTCCTGTCTCACCCGCTGCTCCCCTTGGCAGTGTATTTCAGTCAATCTGCCTGTTCTGCTCCCCACTCTGTCTCTGGTGAATTCTCTCAATCTACCCCCACACCTCTGGCCTATGCCCCAGGTCTTACATGCATAAATAAATAAATAAATCTTTTAAAAAAGGGAAATCTGGTTTTAACTCCAAGATCTACTAAGTGGTCTTTGGAAATCATCTCTTGGCCTTTGTCTCCTAGTATGACATGCACAAACTGAACTTTGTTATTTATAAATTTACCCCAATCTCTGAAATTCTTTGGTTCTATACAATGAATAGATGAATTAGTCACACAAACTCATGCTAGAGTCAAATTCACATATACATATACATATAGATACATATACACATACATATACATTTATAAGAAGAAATATTTCTCACTTACCATACACAAAAAAAAAATATCAGGCACTTAATGGTACAGTTAATGTTTATCAAATTAATAGGATTAATAAATAAGATCCTACTATGTTGGGACTATGATCAGGACTTATGACAATTTCTCATTTAATCCTTACAGCAACTCTGAGTTGATCATAGTACTTTTAAATGCCAGTCAGGATTCTAAGTCTGTTTTGACCCATCTCAGTGATAATAATACCCAAAAGATAAATACATGCTCTATAATTGAGCTTCTTAAGAGTTTCACCCTTATGTATAATTCTAACCAACCTCTATTCAACATCTATCTGTTTATACTTCTTAAATACTCCCCTGACACTTCTTATTGCTCACTGCTATTGTTATGAAGATGTACCTTCCTGGTGATTAGAGAAAAACTAAAAAAATGGGGTCCAGAATGAGAATCAGTTGGTAGGATTCACCCAGTTCTTATTCTCACGTAAATACAATAGATGTTTACTACCTTGTAGATGGTTGACTTAGTGAATTATCTCTGTACCAATTTTTAATCTTGACCAAACTTCTTGAGTTATACACTGACTTTACAACTTTCTTTGAGGAGACTATTAGTCTATTCAGAAAATGTGTCAATAATGTACATTGGATTACAGTGATTCCTCTAATAGGGTTTTTCATATCCAAGCAGAAAAGATGAATTTATTCAGACTGGGTGCTAGTGGAACTAATATTTATTTGAAAAGCTGTTCTTAAAAGACTGGCAATTAAGAAAAGAATTTCAACCTGGACAAAGAATTGTTCCACAGGGTTCTGTCCTTAATCTTTTTCTATTCCCAAATATTATAAATGGCTTAGATGAACATACAGTAATGTCCTAAAATGTGCAGATGACAAAAAGTTGTGTTATATAATAAATGGACTATACAAACCAAAATAGATTTGACAGGGTGGAGAAATGATTCAAGTCAAACAAATTAAAATGTAACAGAGTTAAGTTTAAGAGCCAACAAACTTCCTTAGTACAGAATGTTCGGGGGAAAATGGTTTGGCAACTCCTTTACAAGAGACAGAGGAATGTCGGCTGACAGTAAATTCAATAGGAATTAACACAGTATGACTACTAAAAGATGATACCTCCTTGAGCAATAATAGAAATAAGAACTTTATACAGTAATAGAAATAAGAAAAGCATCTCATGGAAGTAAGGTCATACATAGTCTGCTCTTCCTGGCACTGGTAATCTGCTTCCATGTTGTGTATAGCTTTTGGTACTGATACAGATACAGACAGTAGATGTAAAAACTTAAAGATGGAAACAAACTGAACACTCAGTTTCTCACACCAGAAGGATCCCATATCAGATTGAGACATTAAAAAAATAATAATATTAAATAAAAATGTGTTCAGTCGAAGGAAAAAAGCATATAGAAGGCTATCATAACGATCTGTCAATATGTTTAAAGTGGTTGTATGGAATGAAAATACAACCTGGATGGTCCAAAGAAATCAAATGAAAATCAACAGGTGCAAAGAAAACAGACTGTAATTTGGCATAACAAGAAAATTTATGATATAGGATTATGAGATTGTGAGAGCCCCAAGTTTAGATAGGGGATAAAAGACTGAATCATCTATTAACCCAATGTTGTGTTGGGATTAAAATATCATTGGAAGTTTTGTCTCAATGAGTCTTGAGATCCCTCACAAATCTGAAGGGAAATGATTTAACAACCCACAAGTTGCTTTAAAAGGTGGTTATTAGGGACTTATGTTGCTAATGGTTTCAGAAAGGTGATGGTTTAAATTACATGTTACCTACCCGCCCCCATCTATGTATACACACATTTATTTTCAAAACAATAACAACATATAATTCTTATCAACATGGACTAAACAATAAAGTCTCATGAATTCAGTTTCAACCATTTAAAATTCGTAATAATTCAAAAGGAGACAGAATCAAAGTTTGCCATCTCTACAGGGAAAGAATTGTTTACAAAGTAAATTGTTGGTGCGAACAAGATTCTAGAAGGTTAAGGAAACTCAGCCTTACAAATGAAAGTGGGGGAAACACAACATTAAAACTAATTAACTCATGCTTTATGTACAAATAAATCTTTCCAGTTTCTTAATGATCCTTTCTTTACCTCAACTCAGGTAGGACTTAAAAATACAAATGAGTAGCAATTATTCAGAATACTGAACAAACTTGAAAATTAATGGCTAATTTTTTTGAAATTTAGAAATGTCACTCTTAATGTAAACAAAGCATTTCCCAAGGAAATTAGGCTCCATTAATGCAAGTTATTTAGGGACTTTTCAGATGATATGCTGAGGTTTTGAGTTCTTCTTGATGACAGACAAAAAAGAAATGACTAGAGATCATTTCTAACCCAAACAAAAGAATTATAGCCTAGAGAAAGAGAAAAGTATTAAAAGTAGTCCAAAACTTACCTTCGAAGATCTAACCAAAGCCAGAGATCACACACACTGGCCATACGGCATAGAAGCTGCGAATCCATGCATAGGACCCAACACTGTCAAACTCACGAGTGGCAGGGCCACGGGCCACGCAACCTTGCAGTTTCCACACACTGAGAATGGCCCTGTGCTCTGGGTACACGCTTGGTTTAATGCCCTAGTGTCAATGTCTTACATCTTAACATCATTTGGGCCCTTAGGCGGTCCTGAAGACTGGTACCTAACAGTGACCGAGATATGAAAGGCAAGCAATTGAAATGCATACACACTGGCAAAATCTAAAAACAGTTCCATTTATTAATGAGCAGCAATATCCTGTAATCAAGACGCAGCCTGTTAGTAAAAGTTATAAAGAATTACTTTGCTTGTTTGATGTGTAAACCAAAGCTAATTCACAAATTTGCTAATTGTTTCTCTCTGTTGCAGATGTGAGCTGCTAACCAGTGAAGCTGCAGTTTTCAAAGTAATCAGCCATCATTTCAAGTTCCATCAAAAAGTCATGTATCACTTTCAGGAGACAAAAAAAAAAAAAAAAAGAAAATGGTACATTTTACTGGAGTTACATACACAAGGAGTGATGAAGCCAGTGTGAATTTTAAGACAACAAACAATCTCTTCACTTCACCAGGGAAAATTAGATGCAGCAAAGCAGGCCTGGAGTCCTCCAGGCATTTTCTGGATTCACTGGGCAGTGAAATGCCAAAGCCACAGTGAATGAGGAGGGAATGTTGAGCCTTTGGCAGACCTTATTGTCCTAGTGGGGGTGGTAAAGCAGTGTTCACTAGTGAAAAACATACACTTTTATACCCCCATTTACAGGACAGAGGATTTACCAAAACTGTAAATATTATATATAAAAATTCGTTTGTATTCAGATTCTAAATCTGAACACATCAATACAGAAATTAAGAAATCGGGGAACATTTCAGGATGAAATTTCAAATACAAAACCTATCTAAGTTTTTTTATTAATACATTGATGTAACATTGTTTACCACCTTAGCATACCAGCACCGCGTGAGTCAAGGGAACAGGTTCCCACCTCATCAGAGGTACATCACCAGGCCCCAGCCTGCACCAGAGTACCCGCTACCCTCTGACATTCATCACTGGGCCTCCTCCAGCCTTTGCTCCACCCAGCTCTGACCCTCCCCCATCCCCCACTATCCTCATTCCACAGTCATATTTCTAGGCTTTGTTTTGGTTTAGTTTTGTGAGTTTCTTTGTTTTGTTTCTCTATATTCCGCATGAGTGGAATCATGTGGATTTGTCTTTCTCCCTCTGGCTTATCTCACTTACCATAATCCCCTCCAGTTCCATCCAAGTTGTCAGCAATGTCAAGGGTTCATCTTTAACTTAATTTTTTTTCCCGAATTTGGGGTTCTCCCTAGTGGCATAGGGGTTAAATTTCAGCTCTATCACCCTTGTGGCCTGAGTTGGACCCCCCACACCCCCACACCCCCGCCAGAGAGCTGACCTACAAGGTGCAGCCAACCTCTCCTGTCTCATGCAATGCTCCCCTCAGCAGTGTATTTCAGTAGATCCACCTGTTCTGCTCCTCACTCTATCTCTGGTGAATACTCTCACCGCCCCCCCCATTTCTGGCCTACACCCCAGTTCTTTTATGCAAAAATAAATAAATAAATCTTTTTAAAAAAAAATCACCATTTGATTCCAAGTTCAAGTATAGTCTATGAAACTCAGGAAAAGGTATTTAATCAAGCCCTGGACTTACATCATTTTTTCCAAAGAGCACAAAGAACATCATTTACATACAACATATAATTTGTCCACACAATATCTCCCCTTCCTCCCCAACTCTCTCTCTCTCACACACACACACACACACACACAAATTATATTTTGCAATTGGTTTCTCCTTTCTAATATTTTCATATTAGAATCTCAGTGCGAGATTATTATTATGAAATGCATGCCTACAAAAGATATTAGTTACAATGTAATTTCAATTATAAATCATTTTACTGGAGCTCTATGAGGTACTAAATAATTTTTAACAAATATGCAAATTAAGAGTAGATTATATTTCCTTAATCTCTTTCTGAAAGTATATTTAAATTTAGCACTGACTCATATTCCACAGACAAAAGAAAACTAATACAGGTACAACCTGAGATAGGAGCAGTCTATTAAACAAAATTATATTTCAATTTCTAAACCAGCCTTGCAAGAATAGGGGTTAGTCTCCACAAGGAGCCATATACAAATTTTAAAAAGAACCATAATTCATGCAAAGTAACATTTTCAAATCTATAATTCACAGTCCAGCTGCCTCACTACCTTACCTCAAGTTCTTAATGAAAAAACTGTAAATCTGTGGCTCAACTGAACAACCCTCCAGAGTCATGTCTTTAATTGACGTTGAGACGTCTTATGTCATGATGTTGCGTCACCACGTGATGACGCTGTGCCATCACACACATCATCGCATATTGACACAATGTCATGGCATAATATCATCAAATTAAATTCATCAGCACTCCCTCAGCCTGACCCCAGGAAGGGCAAGAGAGAGGAAAAGATTTTCTTTGCTCTTGTCAGCACTACTGGCTTGTAGGAAAGAACAGCAACTGCAGGCTTAAAGAATCACTTCCAGGTCTCCTAAAACTTCCTGGATCTCAAATTAGGGATATTTGAAAGCTACAAGGGAGAGTTTATGATAAGTATTTGCATCTATTATTCCTCTGTTTTTTGTTTTTTTTTTTTTTTTTTTGGTTTTTTCCAGGTCTTAAGATAGGATAGTGTTTAGGCTGGTGATAAAACGAAACCTACTGCTTTGGCTCTTCATTTCTTGCTCTCATCATCCACCTTCTTTCAATTCTTTTTCTCTCCTCCCCCACATTCTTCTCTAGCATTCTGAAATCACAAGTAATGGGAGGGAAGGAGGCAGATACTTCTGACTAGAGACATTTAATAAGGTTGGGGGGAGTGTTGAAAGCTGTACTGAAGACCTTTCACAATGACCACCTTCAGTACAAGCAAAGTCTCCTTGTTAGCAATTGCTATGAATGTGGACATTTGGGTGAGACATGTCTTATCTGAACATTATCTGAATTTACTTCTAAACTCTTCCCAAAAGATGTAGTTTCCAGTTCTTGAAGATTACCTGTCTACCTACTCTCCACATATGAGCCCTGGCACTGTTCTAGACACAAGGGCTCCATCGAATCAGATAAACAATGTCCCCTTGAAGAACTCAGAGATCAGTGGAGCAGAGAGTGAGAACAGTTTCAAGACAATCTGCAAAGGAATCTAATGACAAGGCAGCATGTTATGGAGACTCAAAAAAGGAGAAGGATATCTGGATTACCAATATGATTCCACAACGGGGTATGTTTTTGAAACTTGAAAAGTGAATAGGCAGGAAAAAATACAAAATCCTGGGCATGTCAGAGAGCCCAAAGTATTAGACTATCTCATCCTTTTGAGGCTGTTTTCTCAAATTGAGCCTTTCATTTTGAAACTTAGCAAATGTAAATGCTATTTTGAGCTAAACTGACTCACACACTAACATTACCATAATCCTTTATCATAATTACAAACAGCTTCTAGATGACTCTTAAATACAGTACATCAATGTAGTAGAGTTATCTTTTAGGAGAATTTTCTATCCATGAAGCTAAATGTGTTATTCTGTCTTCCAAATAAAAATTGGAAATCAAACTCACTTGTGTTCTCTTGAAAGCATTTGACTAGCCACAGAGATCTTGGTAACTTCTTTTCTGGCATGTACATAAAGATGGGTTAGAAAAATCCCTGCTGATGATTCACCTTTTAAAAATAGGCATTGAAGAATATTAGATTTTTTAATATAGTGTAGAAGAAATATCTCAGCCCAGTCAATATTAAGGGGTCATATATTCTGACACTCATTCCCACATTGGTAGGTACTTTCTATGGCTATTATAATCCCCAAGAGGAGTTTAAAAACTAGATAAAAGAGAATATAAAAACTCTAGGGGATTCAACCCCAAAAGATTTGTCTTTATCTTGTTAAGAATCACTTAATGTTGATATTAGGTAATGTTTTACAAGCATGTTTCTAAAATGTCCTATTTTAAGATATAGACTTATTCTTTTTTGTTTTTAATTAAACATTGTTTTCTTTTTCACGGTAAAGGATTTCTCCCCTCAGGTGTGGTCACCGTAGTTTTGCCACCACCAGAGTGCCCACAGCCCTCCACGGGCCTCACCATGCTCTCCTCCCCGCTTCTGCATGCCCCCTTCCCCCCTTCCTGGATCTCTCAGATCTAAAGTTTGCTTTCAAGGGTCTTCTTACAGTTGGTCTTTGACTGATCCTTTGGTTTCTCTAGATTCCATACATAAGTGAACCCATCCGGTACACACATTCTTTTGGAAGTCAGCAATTACTTAAACTTTAACTAAATCTTTAATGCAGAGTATTTAACCTATGCCATATGTTTATATATTTATATTAAGATATATATTTCATAAGATGACTTAAAAACAGAATGAGCACCTAGTTCCCAAAGACATGCCGAAAGTAAGATTTGGTAAGTGAGAAATGAAAATTTCCAAAGGTCCATTTCATCATGAATAGGATAGTAAAGAAACAAGATAAAATGAGAAACTTACTTGAGTCAGTGATATAGTCTAGAAAATATAGAGAGTATAGAGAATAAAATAAAGACCTTAGGATGTGGGAACTCAGAGGTATACGACAGTAGGCTGCGGGGTTGATGAACTCTTAAGACTTTTAAATCTAAGTTTAAAAAAAAAATTCAAATCCAGAAGATAAACAGAAACAGCAAATCAGAAATTCCATGTTCCTGCAGATTTATTCAGATAGATATTAATGTACTTTTCATACAGATACAATTCATTTTATGTAACAGATGCAAGTGGCAACATTTTTAAATCCAATTGATAGCTTTCAGGGCAAAGAAGTTTTTGTCTTAGAATAATCAACCAAAACCTGCCTGTTTTAAATGTTCAGAGTTCCAGACACTAGATTTCTCAAATTAAAACTCATTTGTGCAAATACATCTCAGTAATACAGTGACAGAGTGGGTAGGGAAGGAGGCTGGGCCTGTCCAGAGGAGCCCATACAGCTCCATAGTCATTACTGTCCCTGCATGTGAATTCCACACCCCCACCTACAGCATGGAAAACACACCCTGTACTTGTTCTTTCTACCCTCATATCTTTTCTTCTACTTCAGAACTTTTCAGTTTCCCATGAACTGGACTAAAACAGCTCCTGGGAAGATTCTAAATTTTAATTACCTAGGTCAACAATTTTATTTAGTTAGTTAGTATAGAAGAACTGGGGTGTAGGCCAGAGGTGCAGGGGTTGAGAGGATTCACCAGAGACAGAGTAGGGAGCTGAACAGGCGGACTGACCGAAATACACTGCTGAGGGGAGCAGCGGGCAAGACAGGAGAGGTCTGCTGCGCCATGTGGGTTAGCGCCTTAGCTGGGGATCGAATTCAGGCTATAGTGGTGATAGCGCTGAGATTTAACCCCTAAGCCACCAGGGAGGCCCTCAACAATTTAAATTATTAGACTCAAGGAAAGAAAAAGGTAAAAGTACTCCCATCTGCTATGGACCTGCTAGCTACTTGAAATCATGCTAGGTGCTTCACATATGTTTTTTAATTCAGTCACATCTTTAATGATATTGAAGAGGAACATGATTAATAACTAATATAAATGAAGAATTCAGCTGTTTGAATTAATCCAATAGCTCATCATTTATGAAAAATAAATATATTTCATGTGCCTCTATGAACTGAAAATGTTTCTTGAAATAATTTCAACTTACTATCATTTTCTCAGAGTTTCTAGGTGAGTAGACCAGGAGAGAGTTACCGACTTGATTAACTACTTCTGCTTTGGCGCTGTCTGGTGGAATACTCTGAGCCAGGGCCTCTCCCTGTCCCCATCCCCATCTTCCTCCTGCCAGCGCTGCGAGCATCCAAGTGCCACCCCGTGCCCCAGACCCTGCTCTACCATTTGGAGTGTTTGCTGCCATTTCTCTGCTACCTATATGATGACACATTCCTTATTGGTGCTGTCCTGCCTCCCACCTGGCTCAGGGCTGTAGATGCCAGTGTTGGGTGCTTTCTCACCAGGATGGAAATGTCCCACTGCACTTCCATACAGAAGTGGGGTGTATACAGATGCCCACCCCCTTTTCACAACAGGGGGGGAGAGCCCCAGACTGACAAAGTAAAGAAAGAAACACAAATTGAAGGTGGTGTTTAGTGAACCTCAATTTTGGTACCACTCTCTCACCTCCCTGCTTCTGGGCTTTCTTCAGGTCCCTGCAGGGAAAAGGCCTATCCTGTGGAGTTTAGATGCTCAGAAGGGCGAGAGGGAATAAATAGACAGGTGTCTGCACCGGCTAAACCCAGATGTGCAGGAGGAGAGAGTCCCAGCAAATCTGGGGAGATACAAATGACTCAAAAAGCTACACCAAGAGAGGAGCTGGACTCGACACAGGTGCAGTAGAGTCATCGGTGTTTGTACAAATTAATGGCTTCGTGAAAGTGCGAAGATGGAAAGATGCCCCCAGTCCAAGTGCCAGACCTGCCAGGGTACTGCAAGCACGGAAGGCAGGTTCAGGCTGGTGACAGAGGTGTGCAGGGGAGTGAAGTCCAATCAGAGATTCACTTCAGCAGGATTAAAGTCCAGACTTGTGTACATGGTGGATATAAGAAATACTGGAAAGTAAGGGAAGACAAACGTAACTCCAAAGAGCTTTAGCATGAGAGCCAGGAAAAATACCAGGCTACTGCCAGAAACGGGGATGATGTCGGATGGTGGTGGAGAAAATGCATTTCCTTTTGGATGTGAGCGGAGGTGACAATAGGATACCCAAGTAGAACTGTCACGTGTTTTGTCACTGTTCTGGTTCTGGAGCCCATGGGTGAAGTCAGGAATAGAGAGGGAGCAGGGCACCTATTTCCCAGAAAGAGGTTCAACGCAAACTTTTCCAACTATTATTAAAATTCCTATCCAGAGGGCCCATTCATTCATTCCTTCACTTAAAGAAACAAAACAAATGAAACTTAACATGTCTTTCCTTGTGAAAAAGGAATGGGTACTTCTCTTTCTTACTCAAACTTGATGTTCAGAAAATGGTTCAAATCATTCACCACCTTGTAACTTTTGCTGAAAAGCTTTGATTTGTTGAACAAAAAATTACTTCAAAAAAGGGAGAATTCCTTTAATGCTACAGACTGCAACTTGATGACATTGTTTCCCTCAGATTCCATTAATTGGTTTTTCTTAACGCTTAATAGTAGCAAAGTCATCCCATTGAAGGACCCTGATGTCATTTGTCAGCTTCCTTGCCAGAACCCTGAGAACACCTGACGATTATTTCAATCAAACTGATCATTCACTGAACACATAATCATGAATAATTGAGTAGAGCGATAGATCTATTACTTAATATAGTGCTAACCTTTTACAATGCTTCTACCCGGGGAGAGGGCTAATATCTGTGTCACAGAATAACTGCTCTCAGACCTTAGCTTTGGGAGGTAACATGGCAACTCACAGAATATCTAAACATATGCAATTATAAACCACATTAAGGGGAAATAGTTAACCTTTGTGTAGCATTTAAGAGTTTGCAAAGTACTTTCTCAGACATGATCTCATCTGCTGCTCAAAACAACCATGTTAGAGAGGTATTATTAACCGGACCTATTTTATAGGTGAAGAGAGCAAGGCACAGAGAGGGAAAGTGATTTGCCTAACGCTGTGTCCCTATTAAGCAGTAAAACTAAGGTTCAACCCCACCCACACATACACACACACACAAACATACACACTATCCATGCTCTGTTTTCTGTAATATGGGGCTGTGATATATTCTGACGCCAAAATGCTTTGGAAAGCAGGCTCTGTCCTTCACACATGGCTCCAACAGCCACCCAGGCTGTGCTCTGCTCCCCTCTGCCGTTCTTGACCGTAAAGCACTAGTGGCAAGACTTTCCAATTTAGCTCAGGCGACAGGAGCATCATACCCTACCAATTCCAGAGCTAGTACCCTTTTTTTTTCTCATAAACCAAAGCACTTGCAAGCATCTCTACAATGGCTCCCATCATCTCTATAGCAAATGAAGCCACACATCTGGTAGTAACAGGTGCTGTATTCTGTTTTAAATGATTTCTGCCATGTGACAGTTCATGTAAACAGCAAACAGTATACTACCCAATCAAGAATTGTTCTATATTTAAAATTCTTAAAGGAGACTCGCCTCACTGTAAGTTAATTTTATGAGAGTTTGTTTTGCCCATTCAATATTTAGCTTGATTTGAGAAACTATCAGGAATAGCCTTTATTAGTGCATTCTCCTCACTCCCTCCCCCTCCCCCA
The DNA here is from genome assembly GCA_004024925.1 of Scalopus aquaticus. Classification (NCBI taxonomy): domain Eukaryota; kingdom Metazoa; phylum Chordata; class Mammalia; order Eulipotyphla; family Talpidae; genus Scalopus; species Scalopus aquaticus. The sequence goes on along the minus strand of PVIJ01000684.1, from coordinate 234,850 downwards.
AGACAGCCTATGATGAATAAAAGCAATGTTGGAGTTCTATAATCTGCTCTTGAGAGTTCCTCATTACCTTTAAATGTCTCCCCTTTGTTTTAAAGGATATTATTCCACATTAGATGTAAGCAATTAAAAGTCTCATTAGATAAAACTGACATTTCTTTTATAGCAAAAGTAAACTCAATCAAATTGAGAGTAGAATGGTAGCATGTCAGGTCTCTTCTTTACAAGCTACATAAATCATTTTGTTACAACAATCTTTACTTTCATCTCAATTGCTATTATTTAATATTTTTTTAATCACAAATAGTAGCACCCCAAGGACCATATAAAGACAGCTTTAGACAAAGCTCCAGCAAAAGTGACTTGTGATTCAGGGAGAACAATGAAGAGAGATATAATTGCGATCCCCCTAGACAATGAAAGCAAATGACAGAGCTTTCCCACTAAATAAAGCATTTACCCCAATATAGTCAACCTGAGTTTTCCTCATCCCTCTTACCCTCTCATATTAGTCAAGGATAACAGCCCCAAATACACGGTATTAACAGAACTTTTATGAATTGAAATTTTAATCATTTGGAATTCATGCTCACAAGTCGAGGGAGGTTTGATAATCAAAATCCCATTCTTTGGGGGAACTTGTATCTGAAATCCCAGGTTCAATTTATTAATGCACTCAGCAATAACCGAAGAATATTTTAGCAATTTAGTCAGAAGTTTCAAACTTAACTAGAGACAGTAAGAGCAGGTCTATCCAGTGCTATCTGGGCACATTATCCAGATGGGGGCTTCTAGGGGGTTGAGGGAGTACTAGGGACATTGAGATTTCCCAGGATGTGGGACTTCCAATACTAAAACGAGGGCAGTCCACAAGCAGGCTGGCTTCCCTTGATTCAGGTTGAGAGAAGACCTCCAATCGGCACATTTGGAGAAGGACTCCGGAATTCTGCTCCTGGGGGCAGGGCAAAAACTACATTTCTGGGACCAAAACACAAGGCCAGAACTGGACTAGAGGCTTTAATGTCATATCATTATCTCAAGTTTTTGCTGACCCCTAACTGAGCATAAGACTGGCTCCAGAGCAGGAGACTGGCTGCAATCTGAGTCTGCAGTTGGGGTGCAGACAGCCCCCTAAGTACTAGAAGCAATGTGGGAAGAGGAGGTCCAGAATGCCTGCCCTCCCTGCACATCTTCTAGCCTCAAGACTGGTCAGCGATGCTCTTGCTTTCGCTTGGAGCAAAAACATCACTCTCTATCTGAACCTAAGTGGGAAGAGCAGCACCCCACTTGTAACACTGACATAAGGAGACAAAGGAAGCACAAATCAAGGTGTCCCTTCCTTTGTGAGCACAAAAGCTCTGTGTGTTCCTAAAACACATCAACTTAGTGTTCTGAGTTTCCTGTTCTGCAGAACTTTTCATTGCGTAGCAACCAAGGTTGGTTCCCGCTCTCTCCACAGGCAGCCAGTAGACACTGCTGCATCTACTACAATCAATATTTTAAAAATCCCCATGTGCTGAGGGACCCATTTCTTTCTGTAACAATGGAAATTTGAACACAGGCCAGGGAGGTGACTGTGCAGTCGGGGTAAGAAAATGGGAGAACCCCAAGAAGGAAGTAGAACAGTCAATATTATAACATCCATCTCTCCCCACCAGAAGCTTCCCCCCTTGGAAGTAAACAACAGTGATAGTCGTGGAGACCACATTCCTTCACAGGTGAGCCCCAAGGTGATGCCACATAAGAGCACCCGCATACCCCTGGTTAAGTGTATCGTCTTGACTGGTTTCGTGCCCTCTTTGAGACAGATTTTCCTCATCTGAAACCTGGACAGGGATTGTGGAGTGCAATGTCTGACAGTAGTCGATGTTCAACAAATGTTAGTGATTCTTTTCCTTTCTCCCTTTCCATGTCCTGTCTGCAAATTTACAAATAGGTCACTTTCAAATTTGGAACCAATGCTCATTGTCACCACTTATTGCCACTCTCAATGGAGATTATGCACAACAAACCCCACCTGAGGCCCTCACTGGCTTTGATTGTGCTCTGAATTAGATCGTGATTTTCGAGTAGAGGATGAATACTACCACTCAAAACCTCCAAGGTTTGACTTTTACTTACACTATCAACACAAGCATCCAGTTGGAAAATGACATGGAGCTTACCAGGATTTTTGATCAATAATAAAAATGCTAGAGGGGGCCTCCATGGTAGAGCAGTGGGTTAAGTCTCAGCACTATGAAGCTATCCACAGCCACTGCAGCACAAGGTCGATCCCCAGCCAGGGAGCTTCCCACATGGCGCAGCAGACCTCTCCTGCCTCCGCTAGCTTCTCCCCTCAGCAGTATACTTCAGTAGATCCAGCTGTTCTGCTCCCTACTCTGTCTCTGGTGAATTCTCTCAACCCCCCACACCTCTGGCCTACACCCCAGGTCTTGTATGCATAAATATATCTTTAAAAAACAACAACAATAATAATAATAATAATAATAATGCTAGAAATCAGGAGTTCTTTCTGTAATAATGCAGAAATGTCAATATTGTCAATATGTCTCCCTATATCCATAGAAAGACTTACCAAGAACACCATAAACCAGGAGGCATCATACGTATTTGCTGAAATAAGTCAGCCCAGGGATCAAATGTTGATTTTTATTACTGCTGAAAATTAAAAGCTACTATCACATGCCAGGAATTGACTTCAGTACACACACACACACACACACACACACACACACGTGCGCACATGCACACACGCTGCTTTTATATAATCTGGCTCAACATTTATAGTAACTTTGTGCTGTAAGGACTAAGATTTGCTCCCATGTTACAGATGACAAAAGTTAAGACTTGGATTAGCTCAAGATTCCAGAGCTGGTGACCACAAAGATAAAGCTTGCACCTTTGTCTAGATGACATATTAAAATGGAAAGGACTGGAATGTTTTCCCTTTTGGGTAACTTTTCATTCTAGCCAAGCAGATACTAGTATAGTTAAATTCATCCTAAGTTTCCATAGCGTTGAATAATGGACTGTGACAGATACCTTGGTTTAACCTCTGAATTGTTCATTTATCAGGACCTATAGATTGTGCTTCCTACAAGCTTCAGGCTCTGGGTCACGTTTATTACCCTACAGAAAATAACCTCACTCCAGAGAAGGTCTTTCTCCAAACTAACTTCTTAGACTTGATGTAAGTGGTTGAAGCAAATGCTCTTTAATGTTCTCTTTATCGTGGCTGGAGAAAAAAACTAAAAAGCTCTGAGTTTTATTTCCTTCAAAAACTGAATCTCAAAAGATTTGAAAAAATGTTCTAGTTTTCAACTCCAATTTCAAAGGTTTTTAATGGTTAAATTGATATCTGAGCGTATTCAGCAGTTTCCCTTAATGAGCTTAAAACTAGACATTTTTCATAGAGGCTTGGTTTTCAGATAATGATTTAAGACCACCTCATCCTGCCTCTTTTGTGTGCTGATGTCATTAGGTTCAGTCAAAGTCAAGCATGAAGGTGAACAGACATTAATTTAAGCCCATTTAGAGCTACATTCTCTGCATCACCCACAACAAACCTCCTTTATTAGCCCCCAAAGGGACCTTCGCTAGTTGGACTAGAGGCAAATAACCCCACTTGGCAACCCAGACAGCCTTCCGGTTCCTCCTTTTATAGCGGTCTGCTCAGAGATCATGGGGGACATTTTATCTTAAGAGGGAATGTTGTTTCTGAATGTAAATCAAATTAATAGATTTGATTTGACACAGCAAAGATTCATGGTTGACTTTTTTCTGTACCTTTTTTCTTTGGACTGAAATAAATCACACTGGCCTCCTTTGTTAAAGATATTGCCTATTGAAACCCCAACCGAAACTAAGCATGGTAAAAATAGGAATGCTTGTCTTTCTGCCCAGAATTTTCGCTTTCTGTTCCCACATGCTCAACTTTGCCACAGTGGAATGCCACCGACATGCTACTGACTGCACCTGGGCTCGAGACCTCTCCAGACCCTCTGTTCCCACTCAAGCTGTCTTCAGAGCTACTGTGCAGCCCACTGAGATCTAGTGAGGCTTCTACTCTGTTCCCAGGGCTTTCATTTAGCTCCCCTCGTCTGTCTGGTATATCAGGGCCCCATGTCCATGCTCACCTGCTCAATACCTGGCACCCCAGACATCACCCTCTACGATCTCTGTCTACCCCACCAGGCCCTGGTCTTGGTTCGGTAAGCATTTCCCTTCCTTCATTTTCAGCACACGGCATCTGAGAGTCTCGGAGGCTCTCTCTGTCTAAACAGACTCCTCATTCACGTCTTACTGCGCCACTTACTTCACGGTCACAAGGAGTCCTTGTGTGCTCATTTCTCCCAACAAGATGCTTCGAGAGTGCTAACACATTTCCAAAAACTTTCCCGTGATCTATAAAACGCAATCTCCTGAGTCCTCTTACAAAGCCTCTCCAAGGTCTCACTGTGGTTGGAGATGTTTTTCCCCAATTGTTCCAAGTCCATCGCTCTCCTTTACTCTGAAACTTTTTAGCATGTATAGTGAAATCTTTGTTCTTAAACAGAATCTTCCTTGACTTACCATGTTTGTACATCACTGTAAACCCATCATAAGTTGACAACCTCACAAGTCCAATGTGCTTTTATCAACAACACATCTAACCTATCAAACACCAGAGCTTAGCTGGACTCTCTTAAATGTGCTCATAACAGTCTACAGATGGGCAAAATCATCTAAACCAAAGTCTATTTTACAGAAAAAAAAAAAAGGTGGGTTCAATGTTACATGCAATTTATTCACTAAGGTACTGACTGAAAAACAGTCTGTAGGGTGGGGCCTCCCTGGTAGTGCAACGGGTTAAGCGCAGCACGGTGAAGCTATCCAGAGCCACTGCAGCACGAGTTTGATCCCAGCCAGGGAGCTTCCCACATGGTGCAGCAGACCTCTCCTGTCTCGCCCGCTGCTCCCCTCAGCAGCATATTTCAGGGGATCTGCCTGTTCTGCTCCCCATCTGCTCCCCACTCTGTCTTTGGGGAAATCTTCTCACACCCCCCACACTTCTGGCCTACATCCCAGCTTGTAAGCATAAATAAAAAATAAATCTTTTTAAAAAAGTCTGTAGGGTACTGGTCCCAGGGCTGACCCAGAGCTGTGCTCACAACTGCTGTCCCTCATCACACCACGTAACTCTCACTGGGAATGATGAAATTTAAAATCTCAAGGACTGCTGCTACTGAATGCATAATGCTTCAGAACCATCATAAAGCCAAAAAAAAAAAAAAAAGGCTAGTCCAACCATCATAAGTCAGGTGCCATCTGTATATGATCTCCTGCATGGTTCCATAAAGGTTTTATGTCTGTTTCCTGCCTGTTGTATCAGCAACCAAATGCTGTACTCTCCTATTTCTTTTGTAGCACCTGGTTCAATGTCACACCTATCACAGGCACCAAAAAATGATTATTAATTCAGGAAGTCTGAAGGACCAAATTACACATTAACACAAAGGATGTTCATAAAGGGGTAAAAGGAGCTATCTAGGGTAGAAAGCTCTAGGTGGTTTTTAAGCCACATGATAAATCTAAAACATTATTTTAGGCAGTTCTTGAAAAAGGGTAAGATAAGGTCAGATGCTATTCTCAACCCCTTCTTTTTTTGGCAGAGAGCCAGGGGATGCAAACACTAGTCCACCGATTGCTTGCAAAGAAGCCATCTCCTTTCTTTTTTCTTCATGATTCAAAACGTGGTTTTTATAAAGATAGCTCTAAGCAGAGAGGAGGAAAGGTGGAGGGAGGGTAAGAAAGAGAGAGAAGTCAGCCCATCATCGCTGCCCCTGTGGGTAGTCAGTCCTCCGACGCCCAGAAGGCAGGAACTAATGTCAATGCCTCAGGCCACTGAGTAGAACTTTGCAGGGAATCAAACTTCTGGGGACTGGCGGGACCTTAGGGGAGAAATCTCTTTACAGCTGAATAGGGTCAAAGCCTTCAGGGTAGGAACCCAAAGGCTCTGGGTCAGTCTGACCACATGAAAAGAGAAGAGAGAAATGGACCATGACTCCAAAGGGGACAGATGGGCACATGCAGAAAAAAGACAGTCTGCTTCCCAAAGGTGACACAATGAAGATGGTTGTTGAAGGTGTTTATGAGGGATATGGAATTTCATAGGGGTTCAGGGATGGTTGTTAGTTTGGAAGTTTTCACTTGCTCTTTCAGGAGGGTAAAATTACAGACCAGGTGACCTTGCTTTGCATGACTGTGTAGGCTGCGTGGCCTGCTTCCCCAAGGTCTGTGGAACAAATGCTGACTCAACAGAGACTGGCTTTAGTAGAAAGCATGAGAGCATTTTGGGTTCCAGCTTTAAGAGCAGCAAGAGCAACTGTCACAAGGTGGAGGCAACCAGATCAGGGCCCCAGGGAAAGGCCAGTGTCCCAAGGAGCCTCATGAGCACAGACAAGTCTTCCCTCACATCTTTTTATGCACACAATAGAGCTGCTTCTCTCACTAGACAGGAAAGCCAATAGAGTAGTCACTAGCTCTTAAATAATTTGACGTTTCTATAAAAATTTTTGTCCTTGAAAAGTCTTCTGCAGAAGCAACCCAAATGCCCAAAAATGATGACTGGATCAAGAAGATGTGGTATATATACACAATTGAATACTATTCAGCAATCAAAAAAGATAAATTCATGACATTCACAGCACCATGGATGGAACTAGAAGGGATTATGCTCAGTGAAAAAACTCGGAAGGAAAAAGAAAAATATTGGATGGTTTCACTTATAGGAGGAATACAGAGGAACCAAATAAGGGATCAGGAAAAATAAAAATAATAGTAACAACAAAAAAAAACCCCACAACAAAACAAAACAAAGATAAACTGACAACTATAAATCAGAGACATTCTGCAGGGGAGGGCGAAGGAGAGGGACCAAAACAAGGGTGGGAAGAGCGCAAGGCACTGTGGGCATGTTGCATGGGTGAAATGGTGATGGAAATTATAGGGGGACTACACCTGGGAAAAGAAAGCAAACCTTGCACAAAAATGAACAATGATGTAAAATGTATATAAATAAATGCCAAAAAAAAGTCTTCTGCAGATTGGACTGTAACAGTAATAAAACTTCAGGTAACCAAAGAAATGTGCTCTAATTTAACTTGTGCTTTCAGTATTATAGAAGTTTTACAGAGGCTGCCCTGTTTCACATACAAATTGCTGCAATGTGTTTGGTTTAATAAGACTTGGAAACGAAGTAGTTGCTCCTGATGAGCCCAGATGGCAATACAATAGCATGTTAAATTAATCTGATATTACAAACAATATTGTATTTTTTAAATAAAAGAAGATATAAATAAAATAGTATTTTGATTGATTATAATCCAGAGTACAGGCACCATGAGTAAGGTAGGGAAAGGCTTTTGGGACTTCAATGTAAAACACAGTCTTTTGGCCATTTATGAAAATTTAATTCCACAGTCCATTTTTTATGATTCCAATTCTCATGCACGCATCACATCTGAGCATGAAATTTTGCAATATAGGCAAAGGACAAGGACAGCGGAGGGTCACAGATGTGTGTACAGGAAGGGAATGAGTCAGGCTGTTGCTCCTCGTCTGGGGACAGAGCTTCTGGGATGTCCCCACTTGCCCTGTTCTGGGTGATAACTCTCAGCTTTGGACATCTTGCAACTTTGTTAGTCACCTGGGAACTGATCCACCACTAACCAACCCATCATGTCTACCTCACCACCATCCGGAGAAAGAAGACGGTTTTGAACACGAATCCTGAGATAATCTAAGGGATCTTTCCCTATGACATAAGGTGTCCTGCCCCCTCAGCCATAATATCCCCTCCATCTATTGGCCCTCTTCCTTAACAGTGTTGTATCTGCACTAACATCCTTCTACATGCCCCCCTCCGACGGCCTTTTAAACATTACACTAATCCCACCTTCTGTTGCTACCTTCTTCTCTTGGGTGTTAGTCCCATCCACTCTGCCATGGTTTCAAATCCAATGGCAAGGTCAAGTTCTGTCCAGGGCTACATCTTGATCTCTTGATTGGAAATTCTGGAATTTTACATAGGTTTAGTTACCCAGCAGTGTCCCATTTACAAGCAATTTCCCTGGTGGGGGGTTCCAACAGAAGCTCAGCCTCACCCTTTGTGTATTCCTGAAATTTAATTCATGCTCAGCATTCAGGATGGATTCCTGCTCCCAGGCAGCCAGACCTAATGTAGGCTTATCTTATTTTCCCAATGATTTCTGGAATAGGAGACGCTGTCCACAGTCAAGAGCCTAGTAAAGACCAAGAGGGTGGAGATGCAATGGTGGAAGCCAGCACCATATGTTTTCACCACATGACACTTTAAGCTCAATCAATGGGTTGCCCAGATGTAGACTGGATCCCTAATACAGTAAATCATGGGCAACAGATACTGTTTCCACAATACATGTGGCATTACTTGGTGTGCAGTCCATTAGAATTAGATAGTTCCCAAAATGACATAGCAACTGAACCACACTACAGAAAATGTGGCTATACCAGTAGTTTAATAAAATGAAATGGATTAAAATAAAATTGATGGCTAGCCAAACGAAAAGAAACAAGTGTTGAAGAGGATGTGGTGAGAAGAGAACCCTTGTTCACAATTGGTGGGAATGTAAATGGGGGAAGCCATTATGCAAAGGATTATAAGGATTCCTCAAAAAATTTCTAATAGGGTGGCAAGGTGGAAGTAGGAGAGGGACCAGTGGAACATGGTGAAGGATTATTGGAGCATTGTTGATTGGCATGATGTGAAAACATACCTTTGTAGAGGTTTTAACATATAAACCCAAAGTAGCTACAATGATATAAACCAACTTTGCCTCAATAAACATAACGGGAAAAAAATTCAAAATAGAAATTCCATATGACCTAGATATCCCACTTCTAGGTATTTACCTAAAAAAATAAAAACACTAACTTGAAGAAATGCATGCTCCCCCATGTTTATTGCCCATCAACATATCAATAAAGGAGATATATCTATGAACAGTGGAATTCTACTCAGACATATTTTTTTAAAATACTGAAATTAGGGCCCCCTGGTGGTGCAAGGGGTTAAGTCTCAGCACTATGAAGCTATCAGCAGTCACTGAGCACTAGTTCAATACCTATCCAGGGAGCTTCCCACATGGCGCAGCAGACCTCTCCTTTCTCGCCCACTGCTCCTTTCAGCAGTGTATTTCAGTCAATCTGCCTGTTGCTTCCCACTCCATCTTTGGTGAATCCTCTCACCACCTAACACCTCTAGCCTACACCCCAGCTTGTATGCATAAATAAATAAATCTTTTTTTAAAATACTGAAATCCTGCCATTTGCAACAACATGGATGGACCGAGAGGCTATTTTGCTAACAAAGTGAAATAGCAGACACAGAAAGACAAACACCATATGATTTCGCTCACGTGTTCTATGTAGGAAAAACAAACAAATGGATAAACTAAATAAAACAAAGACTGGAAGACCAATTAGTGGTTACCAGAGGGAAGGAGGCAGAAGGGTAGGTAAGTCATATCAAAAGGGACAATGAGTGGTAACTTGAACTTTTAATGATAAACTTAATATGGTAATACAGATGTTGATTTTCACTGATTCACATCTGAAATTTGTATAATGTTACAATGCAATGTTATTTCAATTAAAAAAATTTAAATGAAATTGGGCCTCCCTGGTGGCACAAGGGGTTAAGTCTCAGCACTATGAAGTTATCATAGCCACTGCAGCACAACAAGTTCAATCCCCGGCCAGGGAGCTGACCCACATGGCACAGCAGACCTCTCCTGTCTCGCCCGCTGCTCCCCTCAGCAGTGTATTTCAGTCAATCTGCCTGTTCTGCTCCCTACTCTGTCTCTGGTGAATCCTCCTACCCACCCCACCCCACCTCACCCCCACCTCTGGCCTACACCCCAGCTCTTGTACACATAAATAAATAAATCTTAAAAAAAAATTAAATGAAATTATAAAACAAAATAAAAATGGAGGAAATACACTAATACACTTACTTGACAAATGCATTCATGTATTGTATTCATTGGAAGCAATGAGGGGGCTGGTGTAATAATACAAGAGAAATCAGAAACAAATAAGATTGTCTCCTTCTCCATGAGATAAGTCCATCTTCTTGGTTTTGGGATGGAGTAAGTGGGAATGGGCAACAGTGACCTAAAGATCGTTCAAGGAATTGTTCTATTTAGTTTATAACCATAATACTGCCTTGTTTTTGAAGCAGTTGCCAAAAAGACTTCCCATAATTTGGGGAGGGAGAGGAAGGCATCTCAAAAGCCAGCACTGACTAACTGGTTGGGCGAGTGTTCATATGGATGAAATGATCCAGCCACCTATACCTGCCCCCCAAGTTTCTGCTGGGGTCCAGTTTGAAAAGGGCAGCACAACACCCAACTCTTCCTTATACAACCCAGTAGCACCTGGCAGACAACCTAATGCAGAGAAAGTGCTAAGTTATTTGTTGACTGGAATTGTATGGTGGCAAACACCAAGCCTTGAAAGTGTTAAAAGACTGTTTGATTTGCTTAGTCTGATCAAAAACATGGTATTTAAGAGACAGAAGCTTGGACAAAATGGTTGGTGGAAAGCCAATTTGGCTAACAGACAGCTTGAGAGTCTGACAGCTGCATTGAAAGCAGCAATTGGTAAACAACTCTGCATAGTGTGGAAAGAGGTTCACGAAGGCATCCCTGAGTCCCAAAGAGGGATGGAAAAGTGGAGAGAAACCCAAATTGAAGGCAAATGGATTTTTTTTAATAAACTTTATTTTGTAGAGCAGTTTTTAGGCTCACAGCAAAATTGAGCAAAAGGTACAGAGATTTCTATACTTATGCTTCCAACATATTATCAACATCTCCCACCAACCAAGGCATCATATTTGTTACACTTCATGTACTTATATTGATACATTCATCCCTCAAAGTCCATAGTTTATATCAGGGTTCAGTTGGTGTTGCATATTCTATAGGTTTGAACAAATTTGCCATTTATCACCATTACAACATCAGAGTAGTTTCATTGCCTGAAAAATATTCTGTGCTTCTAATACTTTAATACGCAACAAGAACAAAAACCTCATACTACTAATCGATGTTTAGGACCATATTGGGAGCAAAGCAAGGGAATCAAGAGGAGCCCAGCCTGGATTCATTATCATCAACAATGAATAGATACTAAATGGGGCATGGCTTTGAGTCTAGGAAAAGATAAAGAACAGAGGAAGCCGCAAGGCTGTGATGAAGCAAGAACAGCTTTATAGAGCTTCTAAAGTTTGGGGGACACTCAGCTCAGGTTTAACGTCTGCTGTGGGAAAAGACATCAACTCTTCTCTTTTGTTTCTCCTGTTTCTCCCTGTGACAACACCCACATTTTAATGTCCTGTAGGTCTCAGTAAAGCAAGGTCTGACATGGACCCACCAGCAGTCCAGGGTCTGATGTGGGACCCTTCACTCCAGGCTCGGCTGTCATGTCCATCCCAAACCTGGTTGACATTAATTGAGCTGGTCTGGCTCAGGCACAAAAAACAAAGATCCTTATCGCCAGGGTCTCCCAAGTGGAGAATAGGAACACATGCTAAAGCAAGAGGAGGCTATGGCTGGACAACTTCACCCAACCAAAGTCTGTAATGAAGAAGAAACTAAAGTCCAGAGGGGGAACTATTCCTACGGTCATGTGGAAAATTAGAGGGTGCACAAGGACAGAAGCTCTGCCTCCCAACTTCCTGCCCGGTGCGCCAGCGCTCTGTCCATGGCGGGCCTGTGCCTTTCTCCCCTTAGACAGCCTCTGCTCTCTGTCATTACTCAGTGCATATTCATGTTCCCAGCCCATATCTTCGATTCTTTAGGAGAGGGAGAGAGAGAGGGAGGGAAGGAGGAAGGGTGTTAGCAGAGCAACTGTGCTGGAACGAGCATGAAGAGGTCTTGGGTGTCCACATGCGCACTCTGGCCCTCGGGCGCCAGGCCAAGCCAGGACTTTTCATCAACACTCTGGTTCTAACTGGTGTGTTGCCCAAGCTGAGGTGCTCCTCCCCACCAAGAGCTAAACTGTTCTAGCCTAAACCCCCATTTTATTCTATGTGCTTTCATGGACTTCCCCCATATTGCTGTGATTTCCAGAGCAGGTCCAGCCTTGCTGTTGCCGAAGGTTCTAGCTTCTTTACTAACAAATAGCCCCAGTTATGGATTAGCTCCGGGGGTCCTGTTCTATCCCAATGAAAGTCCAATCCCTTTCAAAAAATCTCCCACCAAAACCAAAACTACCCGCACAAGACCCCATATACATGAAAAACTTTGGGAGAGGCAGTTCACACCAAAACGAAGCAAAACACTTCACACTGGCCAGCAGACGCACCTGTGCTTTAAGTGTCTTCCTTGAGAAATTTTATACTGTCCAGGTAACCTCCTTGAGGACCCAACTTATTACCATCTCCCTGGCTCCTTATTATTTGTCTTTCCCATTCTCCTGTTCGCCCTTCCTCCTTCTTTTAGGATTACTTGCGATTCTGTATTTGTCTCAATCTTCTAACACCTGATTCCCATCTGGGATGATTTTGCCCCCCAAACCCAGGGAACATATAAAAATTTTGCCTGGAGACACTGTTGCTTGTCCCAAGTGAGGGGATGTTATTGGCATTTACTATGTAGAAACCAGAGATGCTGCTAAACATCCCACGTAGCACAGCTCATGCTCCCACAACAATAAATTATCCAGCCCCAAGTGCCAGGGGGTTGAGAAGCTCTTCTCTAGAGAAACTAGGCACAGCCAGTTCTGTTGCCAAATGCAGATCTAGGGTCATCCAAGTTCCTTCCATCTTCCTTAGACAGTGACTACGGATTAAATAGCACGCACATACTTCTGTCACACTAAGCGGATTCAGATCAAACGTCATCTCCTCTTACAGCTTCCCATCCCTCTTTGTTGCTCCGTCTGCCTCCACGGTGCTTCTGGACACCACCATTTCAGTATCAACCATCTTGTTAGACCACAGCTTCTTAGCAGTATAGCTCTTCCCCTCTAGCTGTCCTCACATAATCCCTGACATTGAACAGACACTTAATATTTGTGGGATAGAATCCAGTGGTCACAGAGCAGCTTCCTCAATCTCAGTACCGAGCCTAACAGAACAGGGGTGGAGGGTGGGCAGAGGGCAGTTAACATTTCTGCTTGACAGAGAAGGCACACGTGCCTCAGGAATGACTGGGCACTGCTGCAGGATATGGCCTGAGCTGAAAAGACAACTCACTGGTCCTCTTAGTGAAGGGACCCGTGGCTGAGATGGCCATCAGAAGTGCCCGTTATCGGCAGAAGATACCAACCAGATGAAATTGTCACCATTCTAATTTCCAGAGACGGCATCACAGCTTGCAATTTGCATTGCAATCAGGACTATTTTAAAGAAAGAGGTGTAACAGCCTATCTAAATATTGCTAAAGTACACATAAATGCCAGTTTTTCTTGACTGAGTAATGATAAGTGGTACAATTATTTTAGAATTAGCAGTAATTTTCCAAAGCTTTGTGAGTGGTTCATGAAGTAATGGACTTTCAAATGGTAACTTCTAGATAAACAACCAGTTAGTGAAAGAGAGAAAAAAAAAAAACAGATGATGCCCATATATAAAGAAGAGCAAAATAAAAGAAATAGGGAATTTCATTCTATTTCTAATCAACCATTTTGAGCTCATCTTCTATTATTGTTCTATCAAGCATCCAACCACAGCACCACTGAAGGATGATGCAGTATCATTTATGGATCTTTTAAATGTCACTGACAATCAAACTTTGATGCTTTCCAAGGATAGATACTTCATAATTTTGTTTATTTAAAGGGAAAATAAAAACAAATCAAAAATAGTAGAGGGGAAGAGCCAACAGTGGCAGAAACCGTCTGCATGTTGCTGCCAAAGTTAGTAACTCTCTGCCAATTACCCAACTCCTGGTCACTCTCTCTTGCCTCAGCTTCAGCCCACTCTGCTGGAGCAGATTCTGAGTACCAGCAGCCCCTTTCCTCCTTGCTACAGGACTCTCTGGCCAGCCCAAGCCATTAGTCCTGGGCAAACTGACCGACTGGTGAATCTTGGTGTAGTCTAACTCAGTATTTCTCCATTTCTTTTCCTCATCCACCTCCCTACAGAAGCATTTTAGACATTTTTTTTCCTTCGAATGCTCCCCCAAGGAGTCTCCCCATGTTAACACCACAGACATGCTGCACACCTGTTTAAATCCAGTAGCTCTTTGGAGGACAGTAAACCATTGTAACATCTAAGATTTTTTTTTTTTTTTGGTCTATGTAGTAGGCAGAATAACAGACCCAAACATGTTGAGATCCTAATTTCTGGAACCCGTGAATAGGGTAAGTACATAGGAAACAGGCATTAAAGTTAGAATTGAGGTGGTTATTCTCTTGAATTTAAGGTGGGGAGATTATCCTGATGGGTCCACTGTAATCACGAGGGTATTTAAATGAGCAGATGGAGGCAGAAGATGGGGGTGGGGGGCATAATGGAAAAGACTCACTAGGTCATTGCTGGCTCTGAAGATGGTCCATGAGCCAAGGGACATGGGCAACCTCAAGAAGCAGGAAAAAGCAAGGGAATAGATTCTGCCCTAGATCCTCCAGAAGGAACACAAACCTGCTGACACCTTTATTATAGCAAATTCATGAGACAAATTTTGAACTTCTAACATCCAGGACTCTCATATAATAAATTCCTGATATCTTTAAGCCACTAGCTCTGTGGTCATTTATAATAGTAGCATAGGAAACTAAAGCAACCTTTAACCCCAAACCAATTTTTATCCCTATGATGGCAATTTTGTCACCACTGAGGGTGCGTGGTCTAATCCTCTCCTTACCTGAGCACTGATTTAGAAGTAGGTCCATGATAAAATTCTGGCCAAGGAACCACAATGAGGGGAATTCTGGGAAAGGATTTTTGATCCCCAATTTTTTTTTTGAGATATTCACAAAGAGAAATTTCCTTTTGTGGCTTTATAACTGTTGCCACCTACATGTAATACCTGGACTGGCTATAATAAGACTGTGCAGGCGGATGGATAGAGAAGAAGCCCATATGTTAAGGATAACAGAGCAGAAAA
This sequence comes from Scalopus aquaticus, assembly GCA_004024925.1. Lineage (NCBI taxonomy): Eukaryota > Metazoa > Chordata > Mammalia > Eulipotyphla > Talpidae > Scalopus > Scalopus aquaticus. Next base: position 219,716 of record PVIJ01000684.1, on the reverse strand, counting down.
ATGGAAAGACGCTAAATCCTGTTGCCTTCATTTGACATTAACATACTCAACCCTGGAACTGACATACCTCCAAATTATTTGCATAGAAAAAAAATGCCCTTATTATTTAAGCCAATTTGGGTTTGAATCCACAACTTGCTACCAGTCTGTTTTCCCTTTATCAGAAATGAACTCATTCTGCAAATAAAACATCCACCACTAGGCATCCCCTCATTAGCTGAAAGCTAACATGGTGAAGAGAAATATTTTAAGTATTTGACAGATAATGAAAGTGAGGTGCTAGTTAGAGATGTTGAGCAAACAGGGCCATAGAAGGTCTTCTTTGAGCTTAACTTTGCCCATCTCCCTATCCCATTCCCTCTTTCTATACCCTCCTCTCCCAGCCCGTAGCCTGCACTCCATGTAGCATGTACCCCAGTCACACTGAGCCACTGGCCATGTGAACACCTGCCTCTCAATCCCTGCACAATAGAGCAGGATGGTCCCAACAGCCCTTGTACCTGGCCAACACCTTCTCATTCTTCACAATTCAACTCACATTGACTTGTTGGAACTAACTCTGGTATTACCCCTACTCAGATAATTAAACACTACCAATCTCCCTTACCTGTGCTCTCACAGAATCTCAGTCATGCCTGTACTGCCCAAGTTGTGTGCATTGCTATGTTTATGAGCCAACATCTATCTCTCCTCCTCTCCTCTGGGCTCTGAGGACAAAAACTGTGGCTTCCTATGTAACCCCTGCACCTAGCACAGTACCTGGCACAGAATGAGCAGGAGGATAAGGAAGAAAAGGAGTGCAGATGGAGATAATCGGAGAGCGTGAGTTGGGAGCCTGGATGAGATATTAGGACTAGAGAGATGGTTTGAGGAGATCAACAACACAGAGATGGTGGCTGAAACTGAAAGCTTGGACCAGATTACCGAAAATCCTTCAGAAACATTTGCCATTCAGGGTGGGAAGAGGCAAAGGAAACAGAAGGAGCTCTGCCTGCTGTTTAAAGAGTTTCCAGAAGATGAAGGTACAGGCATTAGTTGATGCGGAGTGACCAACCAAGAGGGCAGGGGTATGAGAAAAGGCTTTGCACTTGACCTCTGAGAGCTAACCGCCAAGAAGGTAGTTTCATGTAGAGAAGAGGGCAAATGGCAGAGACCAAGGAGAGAGGAAACCAAGAGTTGCTGTGCCCACACTCAGCACACTCTACGCGTGCAAGCACCTAACTGGACTTCTTTTGTTTCATATTTATATAGACTAATAATCCTGAAGCATTTGTACTTGATGATAGTGATGATGATGATGATGATGATAGTGCCTTTAAATATTATGACCCTTTCAGGAATAAGCTCTTCAAAGATTTTACCATACCAAGCACCAGATGGACGATCCTACACTTGGCTACACAAAGGTGGGGGTAAGAGCTGGCTTAGCAACATACTGAGTGGCAACATGTGGTTTGAGGCATAAGTTCCCTGATCCTTGGAAAGGGCACTAGAGCAGGAGCCAGGATGTTGAGCCCTGGTTTTTCCATTAATTCACTCTATGACTCTTACCAAGTCGTTCATCTCTCTGAGCCCCAGTTTCTTTTTCTAACCTGTTGTGATTCTCTGATCCACTCCCAGGTACTGGGAAATAATTCAACCATTCAATGAATATTTTCCTATTAGTTCAATATGCAAAGCATTAAGCTAAGAGGCTAATTCTTCTAATGGAAAACTCTGATCCCTATTATCACATAAATCCCCCCTGGGAAAGGTACCAATCTGAATTGTTATTAGTCATTAACACTAATGTGTGTTTCCTTGGTTAAAATAATAATGGCAAACATTTCTTAAGAGCTTATGGCATGTTACAACCTAAGCTTAAAACTTTACAAGGACTTTTAATCATTACAAAAGCTATACCAGAGAAAACCATCACTGCACACAGTTTACATAAAAGACAAGTGAGGCCTGGAGAAGTCACTTGCCTAATACTATCACATAGTGATACCACTGAGCAATTACAAGAACAGGATTCAAACCTATGATGAAGGGTGGCCCCAAAGCTTGTTGTATTATTCAAGGTTCTCTAGAGAAACAGATGAGATATTAGGACTAGAGAGATGGTTTGAGGAGATCAACAACACAGAGATGGTGGCTGAAACAGTAGGATGGGGGGTGAGAGGTGGGTGGGGGCAAGGAGATATTTATTTTGAGGAATTGATCATGCAATTATGGAAACCGCCAAGTTCAAAATCTGCAAGCTGAACCAACAGACTGAAGATTCATGAAAGAGCCACCAAAGGTACATTAATCTGACGACTGTCTGCTGCAGAATTCCTGCTTGCTGGGGGAAGTAAATCTTTTGTTATATTCAAGCCTTCAATTGATTGCATGAGGCCAACCCATATTAAGAAGAGCAATCTGTTCTACTCGTAGTCCACTAATTGAAACGTTAATCTCATCCAATAAAAACCCTCACAGAAATTTCTAGAAAAATGTTAAACCATATATCTGAGCACCATGAGGCTGCCAATGTGACACATAAAGTTGACCTTCATACCTGTGCACTCAACAGAACAGGTAATCGCTATTTCCTAAATTAAATTATTGGCTCACCCCAAAACATTTCCTTTTGTTTTGCTCACTTTGGTTGATAACAGAATTATTCACCCAGGTGTCCAAGCCAGAAGCTTGGGAGATACCCATGACTCTTCCTCCTCCCTCACTCTGTAGGGCCCATTGCTTGCAAAGAACTATTGATTCTCCTTCCTAACAGTGCTTCTGTTTGTCACCTCACTTCCATCATCTTACCACAGCTTTACTTCAGGCCTGGTCACTTGTTGCCTGGACTATTAGAGTAACCTACTAACTCTTCATGCGGCTTACAAATGGATTGAGTCTCTCCATCTATCTTTCAAACAATTGTCAAAGGCACCTTCCTAAAACACAAATCTGATCATAATACTGCCCTATTTTAAGTCCTTATAGCCCATCTCCTTAGATTGGTGAAAAGGTCCTTTACATCCCAACTTAATTTATTTCTAGTCTCACCCCTGTCACTATCCCGTACATACTCCTTGCAAAAATATTTGTACTCCCTTAAAATTGCCATATGCCTTCTTGCTTCCAAACGTTCACAACTGCTATTCCCTTCTGCCTCAAATGTCAACTCCCTACCTCTCCAAATAACTTCAAACATCATCATTTTGTGAAATTGTTTCCTGAGATCTCTGGGTGAAATAAAGTACTTTCATGTCTGTCTTCCCAAAGCCTCAATATGGAATTTCCAACCACTATAAATAACTTCCACACTAGGATATAAGTCCCCGAGAGACAGTGGTGTATTATGTTCATTTTGATAATCCAAACACCTAACAATTTAATACCTGGATATATAAGCCCAGTTGCTTACAAATGGACCGAAGACCTTAGCAGAAATATGATCTTTCAGTCACTTATTTTGGTGACAAAAGTGCCTATCATTTTATAATGTAATACAGGAATTTAAAAAATCACTGAAAAGATATAGACATAGAAAATATGTTTTAAAAAATAGCCATTTTTCCCTTGAGAAGGATTATAAAATATTTTTGGTCTTTCAAGAGTTAAAAAGATGTTTCCCAGCCTCTAAGAAGAGTTGGTAACCAAGGAAGAAAGTGTTGCCAGAACAATAACAAAGGTAGGAGTAGACTTGGCTATACTTCAAGATACTTGCAAACATAAGAATCTTCAGATACAAAACATGTAAGTAGAACTTGAGTCTTCTTGCTGTCTCCAGCAGCTGCATACTCAAGCACTGGAACTGTGAGAGCAGAATGGGGAAGTTCAGATGTACTCTGAACCATGTTTGTGGTAGGGAACAATACATGAAATCGCAAGTCACCTTCATCATAGAGACGGACTTCTCAGTTTTCTGTGAACCCAAGGCCTCTGATTAGGGGGCATGAGACTGTAATAAATCTTAGACATTAAGTCATTAAAGTATAGTCATGGTACAATGGTGTCACATCTACAGAAAGGAAGTAAAGGTAACTGTTGAGGGGAACAGATTCCAGACCTCAATCACCATGGCCAAGCCTGAGGACTCAAGAAGAGTTTCACACCCATCACTAATCTACAAAGATACCCATCCTGGTCCCTGTTTAAGAATTGCTCCTACTCACAACTAGTGAAGGCAAGACTAGAAGGCAACTACTGAAGATACCTGTGATAATGACAGTCACTCACTGAAGGTTTCCAAATGAGAACAGAGTAATTAATCTTATCACCACGAACATGGAAAAGGTTTGGGATAAAACCATGCATGCCAAGACTAATGGGAACTCAGAAACATAAAACCTACCAGTGGAGTCGGTTCATCTTGATCATAAAGGAAAAAACAAAGACATGTATGCCAGAGACAGAAAACTAAGTTTTCTTTTTATAATTGAGAATTTCAAATGAATCTTGTGCATTTATCAATGAGTCTTCAACTCCGTGGAGTCCATTGTTTCCCATGCCAATATCTGTCTTCCTGATCTCCCTCTACATGCCATCTCAGTTCACTCAGTTCCAAGCCCAATGCTTCATCTCCATAAATGTCCCGGCTAGAACCCATCATCTCCTTCTCTGCACTTGCACACCTCCAGAATGGACCTCAGCCATGCAATTATTTTCCTCTCTTGGTGGCTGACCCTCTGAGGCTACCAGTTGTGTTACAGCCATCCAGCAGTGTGTCCTTCTTCAGGGCCTATCTCAGTGTCTCTCACACAGCCAGTGTGCAATACCTCTTAGCCAGTGTGACCAAGGGACAGTTTCCGTTAGAACGTAAAGTCAAAAAAACCACAGAGCCCTGCTCCTGGTCACCTTCATTAATCAAGTCCTACCTCCAGCTTTTCATTTACAAGCAAAGGAGAGAAAAGCTGAACTCACAAGTTCATGTTGCTGAGATCAAGACCCAAAGCATATGTAGGCCCCCAAGGAGGGCCCAGGGCCAAAAGTCAGGTAGAAAACCAAAGTCTCTGCAAGGAAAAATGAAACAGGAAAAAGAAGAGAAATCCTTAATTAAGGACAGGAACTGTAGCTGTCCCACATCAGGAATGTCTCTGCCTGCCAGTGCTTCATTAACTACTTCAGGAAGTTAAAGCTGGACCAGGCTACTGGGGCAGGATGAGGAAGGGCACAGAGGGGCAACAGAGAAGCCATCAAGCCCTCACCCCAGCTCCACATCAGGGTTTCAGCCTAAAACATCCCCAAGCTGTGGGAAGGGAAAAACTTTCAACTGGACTGAAGTTCAGTTCTAATCCACTAGACTGGCCATTTTAATAATGAAATCAGACTTTCATATATTTTGAAGTGATGAGAGGGCTAAGGCTATGAAGACACGCTGTCCTCCAAAAGGAAGCTAGACCATCAAGTGGAGATTCAGTAGGAAGGAGAAAAAGAAAGAAGTGAATTAAAAATAAAGGAGTTGCAATTTTAAAATAAAAAAGGAGTGGTACAGAATATATTCCACATGCCAATGACAATTTTTTTTAAAGATTTATTTATTTATGCATACAAGCTGGGGTACAGGTCAGAGACGTGGGGCGGTGAGAGGGCTCACCAGAGAAAGAGTGGGGAGCAGAACAGGCAGATCAGAAATACACTGCTGAGGGGAGCAGCGGGCGAGGCAGGAGAGGTCTGCCGCACCATGTGGGATTCTCCCGGTTGGGTATCGAACTTGCTGCCGACAGCTCCACAGCGCACACTCAACCGCTGCGCCACCAGGGAGGCCCGACAATTATATTTTTGAAGTCGGTTCTCAATAACAGGGCTTCCCCAGGGCCTTCAAGATTCAGAGAAGATAGAAGGTTTCCATGCTTCCTGACAGTCACTGAGAGAACTGCTTCTTTTTTTTTTTTTAAGGAAAAATTAAAAATTGATCATATCTTCTTTGTAAATAAAGGATTTGGCCATGTTTCTGGCCACCAAACAAAATGTTCTAGATCTTTCTTTCCCACTGACCGGGGCTCCTCTGTTGTCCAATTAGGTAGTGGTCAGGAGTGACCATTTACTGAGAAGCCCTGTAGGGCAGCTCTTTGGCTCTTTTCACACATTGGTCTCTCCTGATAGCCGGTGCGGTGCAGAGTCTATCTCTCACCACAGCTGGCTGCTGGGAGGCAGGTGTGGTTCCCCCCAATAAGCATCAACGCCCCTGGATTAGTTCCCTTGGCTGCCAGCACAGTAGGGCTGAGAAAGGCAGGCAGGAATGTAGAACCTTTTCAAAGTAGAGGAAAATACCCCAACAGATGCCTTTTCTTGTCCTTGAAACTGCTTCGCCTGTTGTCATTTAGATAGAGGTCAAAACTATTTTTGACAAATATGATTCATGCCACATTTAAGTCCCATTTTTCTGAGAACTTTTAACTACTGCAGCTTAATTTAACATAGGTTGATAGAGTTCTATCTTGCCCCATGCAGCAATGACTAAGACAGGGTTGCTGCTCCGGGGAAGGTCAAGGTCTAGGCAGGAGGCTGAGTTGCCACCGGCCTGCGCTTCCCAGTAAGCACAGTGGACATTTGTGTGGCTCGCCTGCCTGGCAGCCCCTCTTCCTTGTCCTGGAAGACAACCTCAATTTCGCTTGAGGAATGAGTCTTCCCTGAGGTTTTCACCATGTGTAGCGAGTGGGGCTCAAACCACCTTCCTCTGCCCAGTTCCATCCAGACAGTTGCTAAGCTGGCAGTTTGCAAGCCCACAGCTGCAAGTGGACACCTTTCCACCACGTGGGAGACACCCAGGGACAAAGTAGAGGCCAGCGCCAGGAAGAGGTGCATTCCCGTCAACTTCCTTTTCCACCATAGAGCTAAACCTATCTGAGATCAGATGGACCCCTAGATGTGTTAAGTTTCAGAACACATAATCCTCTCATTGGCTGTAGGTCTGAGTCTTCACTGAGACAGTGAATAAATGCTTTCTTCACTAAGGTGTGTACAAAGGCTTGCAATCACAGAAAAGAACTCAACTAATGCTACTTAGGGAAATCCAGGAAGGAAGAGTCACTAATGCTGGGTCTTGAAGAATGAAAATAACTCTAGGAAGACACTGAGGATGCAGCGTTTGCACAGATGGAGGAGGATCCATGCAGCCATTCGACGATGCTCATAGTCGCAGCATGAGAACAGGATGAGAGAAGAGACATAGGAGGAAAGGCAAGAAGTTGGGCTGTTTACAGAGCACTCTGTCTTCCCCCCAGCCCAGCAAGGCAAGGATGGGAAACAGAACCACAGAAATCAACGTCTGCAATCTCAAAGAGAAATAGCAATGGGAAGTAAAAAGAATATGACTTTTGAAGCCAGAGGACCCCAGCCTGTAGCCCACGCTGCCACTTACTCATTAGGTTATTTTGGTCCACTACATAGCTTTGTTGAATCTTGGTTCCCCCCCATAAAATGGGATAATATATGCCTTGTGGCATGATGAAAATTCAATTAGATGGTACATGGAAAAGAAACATTAATAAATATGAGTTCCCCTTTCCTTCAATGAATTATCCATGGAGAATGTTTGATTTGGGAACAATGAGAAAGAGAAAGGGAGAGAAAGACACTGAGAGAGACTCAAGAGAGCCTTCTTCTTTCCACTGATGCTCTTTGAGATTTTGGTAAGCAAATAGTTACACTGAATATACCATAGAGCCCGGTGCATGTTGGAGTCTACCAATCAAGTCATTAGGTCACATCATAATTTTAGATACTTTAAGTGAAATATGCACTAAACCTAATTTTTAGAAACCAAAGTGTCAAATCGGCCCTTCCGATGACCCTTGACTACATGGACCCAGAGTGTTTCCAGAATCACTATTGTATAATGAGAGCACAAAAATGTTCAGAAAACTGAAGAATGATTAATGAGCCTTAAAATGAGTCAGTAACATAAGAGAGTAAAAAAGTAATAAGAAATAGAGGTTAAGAGCAAAATGTTTGGTGCTATTCAAAAGAACACTAAATTTCAGGACCCCCTGGAACCCAGGAAAAATAGCAAGAAAGATCTCTAAGTGGTTTTTGTTAAAAAAAAAAAAAAAAGGTAATAAAGCCTGAGGAAAACTTACTTTTTTCTAGTATTTTCACTGAAGAATTCTCAGGAAGTAGTTCACTTAGTTCTCCGCCCTGAGGCATCTCTTAGGGAGACCACCTGTCCATCTAGGTGCTCTAGGATATACCCTGCTATTGGCCAACAGGTCTTAGAGCAGTTCTGTGTTGAGGACATAGACCCCAGTAGCTGGGACACCTCATTTCCTCAGGTCTCAGCTCTCAGGCTCTGCCCCTCTCTAGGCCAAGCCAATCTAAGATCTCACCTGTGATAAATTTCTAACTCACCTTCTGCTTCCATCTTGCCCCTATAGCCTATATAGTGCGTGCACATGGTCCCCTTAATATCTCATTTGCACCATGCCTTTCTCCACGTCACACACCACCCAGGGCTTTCCACTGCCCGAGAATAAAATCCACACTCTCATGCAACAAAGCCCATCAGTCACTCCCCCCACAGCTCTTCGTGTCGTGGGCTCCATCTCTCCCTTGCTGGGTGCTACACACACTGGTTCCCAAATATCTCTCAGACAACCCATAAACACACATCTGCTTCTTTCTCAATAAGACACAATTTATCATTATTCCTTGAATTTATAAATAGTAGCTTGCTGACTTGTTTTGTCTTTAAATCAATCTGCTCACTAGACTCTTAACCCCTCCAAACCAGGGACCAGATCTCTGAATTCCCAGCACCTGACATAGTTCTTGGAGCTTCATGGGGGCTCCTAGAGTTTGTTAAATGAATCATGAATAAACAAGCTCCCTGGGGTCTGGAGTCAAGACTCTAAATCTCAGAGGCCCTACAGCTTCAAGACTTCCTGCAGTCATGAATCACACCACCCCCTCGTAGAGGGAACACTCAAAGCCAGGGTAAGGGGGAGCAATAAATCAGCATTTTTACCTACTTTCTGGTTTTGCGGCCACACTATTTGTCAGACCCTAACTCAGCCTTTACCTCTGACACAGCAGGTCCACCATCTGGTTCTGGTGTCTAGCAATCTGAGCAGGACACTTGCTCTCACTTACTGCAGCTACTGCTTCTGTTTCCCAACTTAAACTTGAACCCGATTTCCTGGCTCTCCCTCCCTCCGGCGGATCCTTGTTGCAGGCCCAGCCATGCCCCCTGCACTGCCCCTGGCCTCCCCAGTGCCAGCAGGGGGCATATGATGCTGAGTCCTGACCCTTGCAGGGCCCACTCTGCCCTGCCTCCCCAACTCCTCCTGCAAACTGCCTGCTTCCGGCTCCTGTTGCCAGGCTGCACGCCTCTGCACGGGGTTCACTTACTCGCTCATTCAGCAGGCTTTTTAAAGCATCTTCTAGATCTTTCAACTACCGTTGTGTACAAAGATAAATAAGTTATGCTCTCCACCTCTGAAGGAAGAGAGAAAAGTAATTAAAATACAAAATGGTAAGAAAGCCACGTGATACCATAGAAATGTCCAGATCCTCAAACCTCTCTGCTTCTCACACTCTACTTTGTCTAAATAGACTTGCCCCTGAACGTCTTCCCCCAAATCTGAGGAAACACTGGAAAATGGAATGAGGCCCCTTATTAACTCCCCCTGGGAGTCAGCTGGCCACAGCAGAACACCCCACTGGTCAGCTCCCAAAGGTCCCTTCAAAAGTAACTATTAAGCTCTTGCTTACTCCTCCCAACCAAGTAAAAAGTCATTCTTTGATTTTGTGATGTTTGCTGGTTTCTGAAACCAGAGCATTCTCTCTATTGCAATAGTCTTTCTTCTGAATAAAATCTCTCCCTATCTAAGTGTGGATTTGTTTTTATTAGCGAGAAACCTAAGTTACGATTCTTTGGAGGAGGAAGGGATAGAGATCAGAGAAGTCCTGGAAGTAACCCCTGAATGCAAGGACCAGGAAATAGAAACCAGACCAATGTGGGACAGGCAGGAATTCCAGGGTGACAAGGAGTGTGAGTGCATCTCTTGCTACGAGGCAGTAAGTCCACCCAGAACCATGATTTCTTGACCTCTACTGTGCATGGCAAAGGGCAGTTCTTCACTCCACCCACATCTAGCACTGCTCCCCAATATCTGCAGCGGGTGAGTCTCCCTAGAGCAGGCCTAGCTTCTATGTATACCTATACAAACACACACATACTTTTTCCTTCAAAACTGTGTTCCTCCCCCCACCATAGGCCATGGACACCTCCACTGAACTCTGGCATCTCTAGAACACCCAAGGGATCGAGTTGTTGATGTGTCAGTTTCGGGCTCTCTCTAAGCATCTTCCTGGACACTCAGTTCAAGGCATCTCCAGCTGTGCGCTTACGCTGAATTCCCATAAAGGACACAAGGAATGTAAAGGCAAACTTGGCTGGAAACCCAACAGGGGAGGAATTAGGTCTGACTCATCAGCCCTGTCCCTAACCCCCCAGAACAAGGTCCCAACACTCAGATATTTGTTAACAGAATGTCACATCAGCTCACAGGAATAGTTCCCTCTCACGCAGGACTGCCTCTAGCACATCGAGCCACACTTTGAAGGGGGGCACAGTGACTGCCGTCCACGATCTCAGGCACGAAAAGCTGGCAGCGCACTCTTTACATCCCTCTCTCCCTTAATAGCCCATTATGCGCGTGCTAGGCGTGACACACGATGCAAATGTGACCCCAGAGCCGCACGCCCTGAGTACCAGCCGCAGAAGTGTAGCTGAGTGACTGCGAGAGGCATTTTTGTTTCTTTCACTGCTACAACTGCCAGAAGATAGCTTAAATCATTACTTAAAATTCCTTTCCCAACCAAATCTCTTTCCTGAGCTGTTAACAAGAAACAAAATGTGCTGAGCTGAGTTTCATTTTCTCGCCTTTGCTCTGCTCCTCCTCGTGGGGCCCCCCAAAGAATCCTGATGTGGCTCTGGCCAGGTAACGCTGAAGGAAGCAAAGCAAACAGCCCAGGATCTGTCAAACACACAGATATTAGAGAATAAAGACCGTGGCACAGCTTTGCCAAGGGACATAACCCTTGAAGTAATTGGCTCCTAGTTCAATAAACTATTCGTCTTTTAGTCTTCTGATGGCTCTACTCTTGAGCCATTTATTTTTGAGGCAACCGTAATTACTGCTCAGTTGATAAGTTATGAAGTAAACTGAGAAAACACACTCCTAATTCTTAGCCCAACTCTTTCAGGGCCTACAAACACAGCAGAAATGGAATCTGATGTTGCTTCATCTCTGCAGAAAGGTGTTTTTACATTATATTCCCCAATCAACATAGTAAAATGTGGGTTGCACCTTCATGCTCTCAACGAGTGCCGCAGTTTCCAAACAGAACAGTTTCAGTGAGGAAATGACTTTGGAAAGGGGAATAAAAGAATATCATTTTTTCAGGTTGAAGCATAGGAAGGTACCCTCTTGGCAGGACTCAAGCTTTCAACGATGAGGTTTGAAGCGATCAGCTGGCAAGGATGGGGGACAACAGCTGGCTAACCTTACAGAAGCTGACCCCTCAGGAGAAACTGGCTTGTCTGAAGCCCCAAATCCATCCAAAGGACCAGAACAAATGTTGGTCCTGTTCACACAGGACTCCGTTAATCAGCACTTTGATCCAGCTGTTATGGATCGGCTTGTGCCATCCAAAATTCAGCTGCTGAAGCCCTAACTTCCAGTAATTCAGACTGGGACATTACTTTCACTGCAAATATAATTAATTAAGTCTCACAGGTGTGATTAATTAGGTTACGAGGGGGTCCTACTCATCATTAGGTTATGATGAGGTCATCCAGCATGACTGATACCCCTGTAAAAAGGGATTATTTGGACACAGACACACACTCCCAGAAAACGCCCTGTGAGGATGAAGATGGAGATCACTGCTTCGACACACAAGAACACCAGAGATTGCCAGCAAAGCACTAGGAGCTAGGGCACAGGCTTGGAACGGATTTCTCCTTCACAGCCCTAAAAGCAAACTAACCCTGCAGGCACATTGAGCTAGGACCTCTGGTCTCCAGAACCATGAGACAGTAGATTTACGTTGCTTCAGCCACCCAGTTTTCTGTGCTGTTATGGAGGCCCTAGGAAATGGATACAGTTGACAACGAGAGTTAGACAGCAGGAAAAAAAATGGGAAAAAAAACCCCTCAAAACAGGGACCACACAATTGAGATGTGTCAGTGGATCCTGCCTTTTTTAGCATATGCATAGGAATCTCTGGGAGAAAATACCAGGCCACCAGCTAAGTCAGAACTCTTATATTCTAGGGACACAGGACTAATGGGACATGAGAAATGTAAAGACAAGTTATACAGGGTCAGGACCCCAACACACATTGGGGAGCCACATAGACAGGATTCTGCTCAGTGGTTACATGCATGGACAGGCCGCAGCAGCTGTGTGAGGGAACAGGCAGCATTCTCACCCACACAGGTAAACAGTTGGCCAGGAACAGACAGTATGTCATGACCCAAACCTTAGAGACAGGAGCCGAGGATGAAGTCGAATTCCCAGAGATCCAGACTGTGATTAAAGGATGAGACAACACTCTGTGTTGGTGGTGACCTTAAGAGGGGCTCAGGGCTCACCCCAGGACCACATGGCTCAGGGCCCATGATGGCAAAACCATTCTAGTCCCCAGAAATTGGTAGGCTGAGGTTGGGGACAAACTTTTTGCCCTATCCCAGACTCAGGAACCAAAATTAAAACTGCCTCCAAGAGCATGGGTGACATGGGTGAGAGTAATGAGGGAGAATCAGGGCGATGCTGTAGGACAAATCATGCACAGATTATTTATAAGTGGATGCATCTGAGTCATCATCACTAGATCAAGAAATGAGAACTGTCAAAAACAATATACACTTTACACATATTAAACAGCTCCCAGATACGCACAGCATCGCCAAGTTGGCATCATATTCTACATTCAATTCTTTGTGTTGCCTCTTTTTCTCATGAATGTATATGTCTGTTGAAGTTATCTAAATTAGTTTCACCCTTAATACCTGATCTCAACATATCAAGTCACACCTTCAAGTATACGGAGAACATTCACAAGTATTATAGCATTTGATCATCACTGAACAGAGGGTCCCCACTTTATAGACAAGGAAATTAATCCTCAGAGAAGTCTCATCAATGAAGGAGATTTAAATAGTTCTTAATTCCCCGGTGGATCCCACTGCAGCAAACTGCCATTGTTTACTAAACACTTAACTACAGCCTTAGAATGTATTGAATGTTGTTTGCTATTTTGCATTAACTGCAGTCATTGCTACTTAGCAGTTACTAAGCCCTAAATATTAAGAAAGGCCACTTTGAAATGATGCTGTATTTGATCAGGTTCTGCAGTAATTGTTAAAATCCTATACACTTTCTTTGGATCCCTATAAAGCGACTGTGGGTTCACTGCACCTGCCATTCCAATTTGCAATTTCTTCAGCCCTCCTTTGAAGTTATTCTTGCCAATTACCTGGTGTTAATATTAATTAAATATGATTTGCAACTTGAAATGTAGTGTTATCAATGGAACTCAGCTGCAGGAATATAAAGTAAAAATTTCAGTTGAATTAAAATGTTTCCTTTCATTCATAGTATTTTACAGCATTAATACTTTTGTCAAATTGATTTTTGCCTGCTGGAAGTCATTTTTCCAAAGCAATGAACATCTAAGGAAGAAAGCTTCTCTTTATGTAATCTTTTCTTTCTGTCATTGAAATATTTTGTTTTATCTTTTGAAATGTTTTGCTTTATCTTTTGTTTTATATGAACTCATTTCAGTTAAGAGAAACTTGATTCTTGTTTATAAACCAAGGGTAGGAGGGAGACCGCTTTCTTTCAAAACGGTACTGAGATATTTGAAAAACACATTAGTGAGCCCTTTCCAATTTTATATTAGAGGAATGAAAATGTCCCCTACTGTATGGCATGACCCTTGCCAAAAATAAATCACTATCCAACGTTTTATCCAGTGTCAGTCATTTTATATACAGAAAACTAATTAATTAGTATATTGCATTAACATTTCAAACAGATCGTGCCAGTCCAATGACCTTTGTGGTCCTTTCCAACTCTGAGATTTTAAGATTCTGAACACATGTCAGACAATAGTCAGAGGCTTCCAGCAAATTAGAAAAAAAAAGCCACGTATGGTAGAAGATTTGACAGAATCAGGTCTATTCTGCCCCTTGTAATACATGCGATGACCACTGATAGGCCTGTCATCGTCAATAAGCTATTCATAAATACAATGACTGATTAGAGGTGGTGTGTTGCCATACTGTGCAAATCCACAGTGAAAAGACTCTGTTTCCACAAGTTCCTTTAACATCAAAGATAAAGCTTCAGCTTCCATGCCCCTTATAATGATAGTGGCAGCATTAACATTTATTATCCTGGCTTCTTTTTAAAAATAATATAATAAGGGAAGAAAGAGATGTGAAGGAACTTATCTAAAGACTCAAGGAAGTCACTTACTGACTCACAAGCTACATCACAAGCTATTGAGCTTATGATGAAAAAGCCTGAACATGTATTATTAACCTCGTTATTATGGTAACAATGAAAATAGCCTATCGAGTAATTAAAACAGGACAGAAATTGAGGGATATGACCCTAACAGCTGAGTGTGCAACATGGGTGAAAAATAAGTCTTAACAGCAACTAGCCCCTCCCCTCAAACCAGAAAGGAAAATAAACTAGGTCAAAAACTATCTGTATGTCGATCGCCTCCCGGGTGTCACTGAAAAGAACAACATCTTGGAATTGCACAAATCAGGGTGGTTGAAGAGCCAGGACATAACTCTATAGCCAGTGGCCCCTGGGAAGGGTCTTGACTACCCATGACTCTGGGAGAGTCAGACACAAGGATAGCACCTGCTACCCCAACTGGAATGTAAATTACCCACTAGATCACCCATCTGAGAGAACAGAATTCTGTGACACTCCACAATGAACTTCTGAACTGGTTCTATTGTGGGCTCCCCATTAACCCCGTTGTACCTGCCCACTGCCCCTCTCATCTTTAGCATTAGCCTGGCATCTTCAACCTACCCCATCTCTGTCACTGGACTTGACCTCCCTATTATTATCCTCACTATTCCTCACTATTCTCTCCTGTTTGGGTTCTTAATTGTGTTTCCCAACCAGAGAAGTTGAAATGCTAACCCCGGGACCTCAGAATATGACCTTCTATGGAAATAGGGTGATCAGAGAGGTAATTAGTTAATATACAGTCAGATTGGCAGAGACTTCCATCCAATAAGACTGGCATCTTCCTAAGAAGAAATGACACAGAGACAGACATGAGATCAGATAAGACAGCGATGTGATGACAGAGACCAGAGAGACACCTCTGCAGGCTGTGGAGCGCCAAGGATCACTAGCAAACATTAGAAGGTACAACAGGTGGGCCTTCCTGGTGGCGCAGCGGTTGAGCGTTGCGCTGTGGAGCTGTCCTGCCAATGCGAGTTCGACGCCCAGCAGGAGAGAATCCCACATGGTGGGGCAGACCTCTCCTGCCTCGCCCGCTGCTCCCTCAGCAGTGTATTTCTGATCTGCCTGTTCTGCTCCCCACTCTGTCTCTGGTGAACCCTCTCGCTGCCCCATGCCTCTGGCCTGTACCCCAGCTTGTATGTATAAATAAATAAATCTTTAACATCTTTAGAAAAAAAAAAAGGTACAATAGGCAAATGAGGACTTTCTCCTCCAGTTTTCAGGAGCAGCCTGACCCTGTCCACACTCTGATTTCAGATTTCTAGCCTCAGGAACTCTAAGGCAAAAACCTTCTGTTGTTCTAAGCCACGCAGTGTGTGGTATTTTGCAATAGCATCCAGAGGGAACAAATACACCCCCTCTCTGGACATGCCGATTCTCTGCACCGCACTCATAAAAAGTTCTCTTTTCTTATGAAAATCTGCTTACTAAGCGCCCATTTCCCCTCAGGAACTCCTACCATCTCCCATCATGGAAATCTTCAAAGGAGACTAAGGGACCATTTTAGAGCTACAAGCCCATCAAGAGAAGAAAACTCTACCAATCTCATAGTTTTCACTGCAAAGTCTAGGCCACTTATTCCCACACCTTTATTTTTTTTTTTAATCTATACTATTTTCCCCAGCTTATTGTATTATGATTGACAAAAATTATATGTATTTAAGGTGCACCACATGATTTTTTGATATTCATTGTGAAATGATTACTGTGGCCAGACCCCTGTAAACCTGTAGTTTAAACTTTGTGTTCAACTAAGTCAATCTAATACTAAGCTCCCTTTGTTTTCCCTTCTCCCTCACTCTCCTCCATTCTTCCCTCATTTATTCGCCAAATACATTCCCGGAATCTTGAGAACTAAATGTGTTACATCTAACATAATTCTCTGGGCCCCTTGTGGTTGATAGCAGAGGAAGAATCTACTGAGCTGCTGACACAAAAGGAACACTTCACCGCTGAAAAAGATAAACAGTAGTTCATGAGCTTATGCTGCCCAGCACCTGCTTTGCCATACGCATGCAAAAGCCCTCACTCCCGTTATATCCTGCACCTCCTCACATTCCTTCCCTCCTTATATAATCAGAGCACCCCTGCCATTTGGAGAGTGGCTTCTTCTAGGGTATGAACATTGTCAACTCCCTGGCTGGCTGCCCTCGCAATAAACACTTATGCCCAAAGACATGCTCATGGTTCGGTGGTTCGGCTTTCTGGGTGGCAATCAAAAGACCTGGTCTACTTGTTTACAGTGCCACAATCAAGACTAACATATCTATCATATCACACAGTTACTGTTTGAGTGGTAAAGAATGCTTAAGAACAATTCTTTTAGCAATTTTCAAGCATACAATACAGTATTATTAGCTATACTTACCATTCTGTAGATTGTATCTACAGAATGTATTCATCTTGCATAACTGAATGTTTGTATATTTTAGCCAATATTCCCAAATCCCCCCACACACACCTATCCAGGCTCTGAAAAACACCATTGTACTCTCCTTTTATTAGTGGGAATTCTTCAGATTTCACATATACATAAGATAATGCAGTATATGTGTTTCACTTATTTTGCTTAGCATAATGTCCTCTGGGTTCATCCATATTGTCACAAATGGCAGTATACACTTCTTTTTAAAGGCTGAATAATATTCCACTATGTGTCTTTAGTCTTTATCCATTGATGGACACAGATTTTTTTTGATAACTTGGCTATTGTGACTAATGCTGAAATGAACATATGAGTACAGATATCTCTTCAAAATACAAGTTTTATCTTCATTGGGCATAGATCCAAAATTAGGATCACTGAATCATATGGTACTTCTATTTTTAATTTTTGAGGAACCTCAATATTATTTCTCATAATGTCTGTACCAGTTTATACCACTACCAACAGTTCCCAAAGGTTCCTTTTCTCCACATCTTCACTCACTCAAATAGAACCAATTCTTCTTTTATTTATATAACTTCTCCCAAAACATCTATCCCCAACCTCCCTCAGTTCTCATTCTACAAGTTCTACCTTGGCACCTTTCCCACCTCCATTATTATCAGTTTATGAGAATGAGCTTCAGATCTAAATATCTCAGTTCCTGCCTTGATTTTAGACAAATATTCTTTACTGCTCTTTTCCACAAATATAAATACTAGTATATATACTAGTTTATTGTGCTAGCAAACAAATCATGTTTCCTATCCCAAACCAAACTTTCCATTTAGTAAATGTGTTCTCCTCTATTGCATTCTACCATTTGTTTAGAATCAGAATTTCAAGTCTGATTTTTTTTCTTACTTTTGCACACTACACCAGTCAGTTGCTAAGTTCCATAGACCACACAATACAAATATCCTAAGTTGTTCTCGCTTCCATTTCTATTATCACTGAGCCATATCAGGCCAAGACAATATTGCGATGACCTTTCAACTGGTCTGCCAATCTTCTACTTCTCATTAGTATAGTCTTACACCCTGATAGACTCCTCCTTCCTCAATAGATTCCTCCATTGCTAGATAAAGGATAAAATTATCACCCTATGAGGTGAAACATTTAACTATGTATCCTTGCCAAGCTTCCAAATTTTTCTCCCATGCCTCAATATACAAAGTATGCTCTAGTCAAGATGTGCTATTTGCTGATCTCAGATATGGTCAAATTTGCCTTGGGCAAATAACAGCTAGGATATCATGGGGCTCTTTGTCTTATCAGATAACTCCTGTCCCTTTTTCAGTCAGAAGGATCTAGATTAGGGAAGAGTCTGTATTCATGTGTGTTCTTCTGTGTTCATGACCACCACTCACTCACAGAGCTCATTCTCCAAGACTCACAAAGGACATTTCCCCAAGTTTCAGAGTTTGATAAAATAAAAAAATATTCTAATTGGACCATAGAACAATTTATCACTGAACAGATTTTCATTTCACTATCATTTTCTAATGATCTGTCTGAATAAATCAGAGATAAAACAAAGGAAGCCTCAATTTACACTGAAATTTCTTAACAAATCAACGTTACTAAGAGAAAGCAATTCAGAACAGAGTATGATAAAATTCGTAACAGTTGGGAAAATATATAAGTTTATTAACAGGCAGATATTCCAGAAAATGAATTGATGATCTTCTTTTCAGTCAAGATACTAAGATTTTTAAACACACACTACTAACTTGGTGACAGAGATGTCATCAGTGTTGTAGTAAGAGGAACAAATGTTACAGAACTAATGAATTTTCATTAGAATCATCAGATCACTTCAGAATGGGTTAAGTTGCTACCATTTGACATTCCCATTAATATCACTGTCATGTAAAAGGTTTAATTTTCAGCTATTTTTGCTCTAGATAAAATCTTTGTCATTAAAATGAGGGATGATTTTGATATTTAATATATTCCATGGCATACTCTAGTGTGGTACTAATTTGGCCTTTTCAGTATTCTGCATATTAAGTGGCAATCCATCCCTCCTCCAGTCCCTCAGATAAGTGAGAACTGAAATGGAATGGACAGCCAATCAAGTCACAGTATACTGAATGAATTGACATAGCAGAAACATGTTTCTCTAATCAGGAGCATACACAAGGCACTAAAATTATTTCCTCCCATACTAATGAGTTAAGCTAGAAACAACAATAATAAAAGCACCATCTGAATCATTTTATATGACAGTATTATCAAAATAGAGCAATGTTACCTAAAATGTGAAAGCCAAGTATTTTTTATTTTATTGAAAAGAATAAAGCTGTGATTTCACTTAACTTTTAGAGCAATGTATCTTATCAGATTCTACAACAATTGGCAAATTATGTCCTGTATTGAATTTTTTACAGTAATTTGTTTCATGTATACAAAAATGTGTCCTGTAGTTGAAGAATGGACAGGATCACTGCAGAAAACTTATTTCAATACATACTCTATTAGTTTCCTTCTCTGGTTGAATTATCACTTTGGTGAGAAGTGAAATCAACTGCTTAAATAATGCATTAACCTGGTTTCCAGGGCTATTGTTTTCATCTGGATGGGCATTTCCTCTAAGGACAAACTTGGGATTCTTATTCAAGAAGATAATATAACTCTGTCATCATTAGAAGTCCCATTGAGTGTTTTAAATCATTTGTAGAGCAATAGTGATATAATTTAAAATTCCAAAGAGCAGAGATTATGTCATCATGGACACTTAGAACAAGTGTGAACGGTGTCCAATTAAATCAATTAACCCAATATGTTCAACAGATCAGGCCTTTGCTACATTTTCTGCAACAGCACAGTACCTGAACAAATGTTAAACATATTAAATCTTATGTATAATAAATTTCTATTCCTTATTATATGCAGAACAGAAAATCTCATTTCAATAACTTTCTAATTATGAATAAGCCCAAATCACTCCTATGATCTTTTCCTGAGTTAAAGCCTCCAAGAAAGAAAATTATCAACATAACTTCTTTCAAGTTAAAAATTACTCAAAGCAATCAGTGGGCACGCTTAACTTTTTTCACAAAATACTGTTATTACTCTTGAAGAAAAATATTCTTGGTAATTCTTAAAAAGAATAATAGTATTTGTCAAATAATAGTAATATGTTCCCCTTCATCCACAAAGCTTTATGGTTAATTAATCAGCATTAAGATTTATGCTCTAAGCATTTTTTGGTTCTGTTTTGTTCCCAGATAGTAGAATAGATTTACCATCTCAAAGCACAAATACATGTGGTGAAAGTTCTGTGGGGATCCGGACAAGCACCTTGGAAACAGCCTGGAGGGAACTCATCAGTATCTTGTTCTAACCAAGCTTTTACAACTTGCCCTTCATCCCACTGTTAGTTTCAGAGTTTAAGGTAAGAATAAAAATGCAAGACGTCAAATGTGACAATAAAAATATCTTAGTATAGCCTTGGGGGCTACTTCAGTATTGTTTTAAAATGATTACCAGTCTTAATCCCTCTGGCATTGGATGTTAAATTCCACTGCCTTTTTTTTTCTTATTTAATGACTTGCTAATGTAAACTTCCATCTAGAACAATCAAATAGTATGTCATTTATTCAAATTTACAATGGCTCTAATGTGCCAGCAAACTCCCTCGTCAAAACAGACAACTTTAAAAAATGTTCATCTGAGTCAGGAGCTCTCTTTCCTAAATTAGCAGCCAAGTGTCACCTTGATAGACCATGAACAACACAACCATTTAGAATAGACCCAGATTCCCCCTGGCGTGGACAGCCTGGGTCATGCCTCTGTAGGAGCTCTAATTATTCCATACAGATCTGGGAGTGCTTAGAAGTTCTCAGCCTTCTGCAGAGACAATCACCAGTAGCTGTATGCTTACCAATCTCCCTCGAGATCTGAGTGAAGGCCTCCACACCACTCTCTCCATAGTTGCCCTCCGAAGCCAATGTTGACACATAGTTCCACCCCAGCTCCGTCACAATGTCCACCATGGCTTGCGCTTGGTACGAATCAGGTGGGACCACCCGAGAGAAGAAGTCATACCTGGTGTTGTCACTTAGCTCTGGGGCTGTGGATGCATAGCTGATTTGAGGTATCTGCAAAACAAATGACAATTCGTTCCAACTCATGAAGAATCGTCTAGAACGATGGAATGTCCTAAGAGAATAAGTAGCCAAAGTTATACAGGATCCCACCTCTATCCAAAAGCAGAGCGTTCCTATTTGGTATGGTCTGGTAGGTTATTTCAGGGGCCTGGGAGGGATCAAAATTTTCCCCACATAAATTAACAGCAATAGTGTACCCAGACCCCCCCCAAAAAAAACTATCAAGTCCTACCAAATAGGGCAACTCTACTTTCTGATAGTGGGAGAAACCTGTACCAGGAACCTAAAACCAACATCTGGCTTTTTGACCACCAGTGCAATTAGAAAGTATTTTGCAATGATCTGTGGGTTCACTTCCTTTCAAAGTACATTTCTAAACAGCAAGAAAGAACTGAGTTTTCCCATTGTTTCTGAAACCAAAGCAAAACATTTGAGCTTTTCACTGCTGCTGCTTTTTTATTCTGTCCATGACAAGTTCCAGCACAGAAATAAAACAGAAATGAAGGTATAGTACATACACAAACTAGAAAAGGTCACTTCTGAAAATGTCTTTGGCTTTAGGACATAATGATTACACAATGAGAACAGAGAATTTAATAGATTTTTTTAACTTGATACCATTTTAGTCTTGAAATTATACTTTTGGTATATTATGTTAAATATATAGTTTTCCAAGCCTAGTCACTTCTTATTGATATGATCATTGAGTATCACAAAAATATTTGGGAATAGCCAACCATGTATCTTCTAATAAAAATGTATTTCCAGTACCCCACCAAATGAGAAAACAGGAATCCATACCATAATTTCTATAGGAAAAAGAGACTATTTTTTTATATAAACAGTGAATTGTTAGAAGGTTCTTAAAACCAGAAACCCTATGTTGTTTCTCCTACAGAAATTTGAACTGAGTAGCAAATTAATTCCATGCCATAAATCTCCCCTCTAATTTTTTTTTGAAATGTAATATTCACTCATATATCCAAGTGAGGACCAGTGATGGAAGAGCAAATGGATGCTAATGAAGTGCAGTGGAAGGATATGTGGGCTAGGTGCTGGCAAACAAGGCAGGAAAGGACATCTCAGCCACAGGGACGTGCCCGTCCAAAGGCACCGACTCAAGAAAGGGCAGATAACAGGAACTGCAGCATTTCACATGGCAAGAATGTACAATACCAAGGGAGGAATGTCAGAAAATAAAACTGCAGAGCTAGACAGAAACTGGATGATAAAGGGCTAGTCAAGTATGACAAGGAGTGTGAATTTTATCACAAAGGGCATGGGGAAGCGCAGAATGATTGTAGCCAAGGGAGTGACATAATCAGATTTTTGTTTGAGAAAGATCACATTGGGAGCAATGAGGAGGACAGTAGCCCTGAAATTTCAGTATGCACCTAGGGAGCACCCTCCTGAAGATCTGACTTAGTATGTCCAGAGGTCTAGTAATTTGCATTTTACCATCTCCTCCAGAAGAATCTCGTGCAGATGGACCCACACTATGCTTCAAGATACAATAAATTAAAGGAAAGTCTTACTAGATGCAGAAGATCAGTTAGGAATCTATTAAGGAATCTAAGAAACTGAAATCAGACAATGGTGGGGTTAAAAAAAATGGAACCAGTAAGAGCATCTAAAGGAGAGGGAAAGCTGCAGGTGACAAGGAGATATGAGGAATAATTCAGTTCTACAGCTTTGCTAACTAGGTACATGATGTTTGTTATTTACCAACACACAGAGAAAAAGAAAGCAATTTGGCAGACAAAAATAATGCTTTAAATTTTTGATTTGCTTCGTTTGAGGTTCCTGTGAGAGGAATAAAAAAGGCTAAAAAGCAGGCAATGATACTGGGGAATCTGGAATTTAAGAGAGTCTTTGGGACTGAGATGAGAGGTGATGGGGGCACAAGGGAGGTGACAGCTAAAGCTATCAGAGGGCTTGTGGTGAGCCTATAGAGATGGTGAAAGGAGAAGAGCAATTTGGGAGGGTGGTCTAGGTAGCTCTTCATTTCACAACAAATCTCTGCTGCCCAAACCTAGCAAAAGTTCAGAGGTCAAAAATGACTTCAAGCTGGAGGTGGTTTTGCTAAGTTAAATAAATGAGAAAAAGAAAGACAAAAACAACACCTGAAGGGGGAGATCCTATGGTTCTAAACACAAACAATGATGAAAACCAATGTTACTGCAATCAAAAAAACAATGAAAACTAAGTGACAGCTAGATTGTAACCAATGAATCCATTGTTTTCAAAAGTTAAACATAAGTATTAATATATTTTTAAAGATTTATTTTTATTTATTATGCATACAAGAAATGTGGTCTAGGCCAGAGGTGAGGGGGGTGAGAGGATCCACTAGAGACAAGAGTGGGGAGCAGAACAGGCAGATGTACTGAAACACACTGCTGAGGGGAGCAGCGGGCGAGACAGGAGATGTCTGCTGCACCATGTGGTTCAGCTCCTTGCCTGGGGATTGAAACTGGGGCTACAGTGGCAATAGCATGATAGCACTGAGACTTAACTCCTGTGCCACCAGGGAGGCCCAGTATTAATATATTTTTAAATGATTCCAAAATGTCCTAATTCAGATTGCTTTGTTGAAAATGCAGGCTCGACATGTACATAAAAAACTGGCTTTCTCTCCATAAAATCCCATGGCTAATGTCTGTGTTCCGGTTCCAAAGAGAATGCAGTTCCACCTTCCCACAAAGAATTGCACACCATGGTTGAACCCTCAGCAAGCACCCCTGGCCAAGTGATTCTCAGTCCTCATGGAGCTTTTGACACTGCTCTTGACATCATGGAAAATCCCTCAACATCTGGATAACCTTTCTGGGATGTAAATAATCCTATTTCATATTGGTGACCAGTGAAAGGACACTGAACTCTCCAAGCTATTAAAAAAAAAAAAAAAAAAGCCCCCAGTTAACTAGGGAACCAGGGAGCAATATTCTTGGAGCTGTCCGTGGTGCTGCAGGAACCATTCATAGGCTATGTATCCTGTATCCTAGCTATATTAACTTAACAATTATTTGACCTCAAATTCCAGCTGGTCCTGTTCTCTTAGTGGGACTATGTTGGCTTTCTTATTAACATGTGGGACCATGAAAACGTGAGTGACCTGTCTTCTTCCTGTCCCTTCACTTTTTCTGAGTGATACTCTAGCCCTATCGTGGCAGATTGTTCTCTTCATAAGGTTTTGTGCCTCCATAGTGCATGACTACTCGGCAAGGCCACCTGTCCAAATCTCAAGCCACACCCCAAACCTGGGTCTTCTTCACCCTTTATTGTTTACTTCTCGAGGATCTGGGTATAAATCACTGAGATCTACTGAGATCAAAGACACGTGCATTTTTATGTTCAAATGAAAGATTCAATATCCTGACCTTCACTTTGGAAGGAATTATGTGCCTCTGTGAGTGTATGTATGTGTATATGTGTGTCTCTGTGTGTAGGAGGGGTTGGAAAACATTCTATACCAAATTCTATAGCATTATACCATTTCCTTGTCCTATTTGGATATATAATAATCCTCCCACTTCCTTAGTTACTTAGAGTCCAGCAGTAAAATGCCTTCCACAACCCCCACCCTGCCCATAATAATGAGCCACCCCTTTCTAAAAATGAGCACAAAGTGTGAAAATTGAGTGTTTGAAACCAAAACTAATTATCTCAAATTACTACCTTCCGTCAGTCACTTTCAGGGCTGTTTAATTCGCAGTCAGCATCATGTTTAGGATTAATTAAACAGGTGTAAAGGGTACATAAAATAAAAGTACAGATAGAAAATGGTTGTTTGAATAATTAGGTAAAGGACTTTCTCCCAAAGTCTTAAAGACTTTTCACTTTGCAGATCAACATGCAGAAAAGTAACAGGAGGAATATGTTCTGAATTTTCATTTATTCCATTTTTGCTATACTGCAGTCTACAATAACAGACATCAGATGCTGATAGCATTCCAGGACAACTTTTCAAATTGTCATGAAGTCACATCTCAATTTTATTTTGTTGTGGTCAACTACCATGCATTGGCTCATTAAGCATTTTGATTTCTGTGCCAGCATCCTTAATAATTCCATGTCCCTCAAATTAAATTCCTACTGGCAACTGGAGTGGGGAATTTTTTTAAACCTGGAATGTTTCTTTTTACTTACCAATATTAAATCTATCCTAACTAATCCCTCAACCCTGGCTAGTTCATCTACAATAAACAACAATTTAAAAAGATGGTGGTTGTGGAATAAAATGAACTAGAGAGGGGAAAGAAGAATGTTCCAAGAATAGAAAGTACTATGCAAAGCATTCTGAATCAGGTCTTCCTTTGTAAGAAGTAACATCCTTTATAATCATCTGTTAACTGTAACTTTTCCATCAAATAATAATATCCAAAGTACTGTGGCTTAAAAACTGCTTTTTTTCTAAAATTTATTTATTCATACAAGCTGGGGTGTAGGTCAGAGGTGTGTGGGGTAATGATAGGATTCACCAGAGACAGAGTGGGGAGCAGAACAGGCAGATTGACTGAAATACACTGCTGAGGGGCGCAGCGAGCGAGGCAGGAGACATGTGGAATCTCCCCAGTAGGGTATTGAACACGTGCTGCAGTGCGTCTGGATGGCTTCACAGTGCTGCACTTAACCCGTTGCACCACCAGGGAGGCCCTGGCTTAAAAACCCTTTTATCGAACTCTGCCCCATCCTCTTTCCCAATCTCAGATCTTCCTTGTCATGTCCCAACATCACCTACATCCTGATCCCAGTGTGGAGAGACTCTGCTCTCCTCCACCTGATGATCTAATGCAAAACACAATATGGTCAGCTCAAAAGTCACCTCCCTGGGATGCTTTCACTACCTCTATCAGGTGTTTTGGCAGCTCTCACTCCCATCATCTGTCATTAGAACCCATTGCTATGTGATAACTTAGGACCCTCATAGGGACAGTCTGTGTTTATTTGGTTCTGCCTAACAGAGCAAGTACCCAATGAATGTTTGGAGGCAATTAATTATACTGTGGCAGGAATTGTAAAACAGCCTCTTCCCCGTGGCTTTCTACGCTGCATCCCATCAAAATTATATAGTACAGGCTGTTGTCCAGTTGCTCCTCTCCATCTTTGCTCATCCTGCTCTATTTCTAGGAGGCTGTTCTATGACTGTCTCACCTGGGGTCAGGCTTTCTGTTGAGTTTGGCCAGTGGAAGACACCAACAGGAAGTGGGAGGGCAGGAGAATACAGAACTCTGAGTATAGATTCCCCATCACCTTCCCCAAGACTCAGTATTTGTCTTGCTAAGGCCTCACACACAGCTGAAGCTCCTGCAGATTCTACACTTACCCCTTCAGATCTTCCCAGTGTTGCTAGTTTCTGCGTACTTCCCCATGCTGTGTTGTGCCCACACCTTATAAAGAGTTCTTATAAAGTCATTATAGTCTCTTCCATGACCCCTTGGGAGTGCCAGAATACTGGCAAATGTATCCATTCTTCCAGGTCTCTGCAAAAGGAACATCCACTGCTGTTCTTCAGCACCCTCAGTCCTTTCCTAAACTCTTATCCCTCTCCATTTACTTTCCTTTCCAGCCTTCTCTACCACTATCCACATGATTTTTTTCCTTTCCTTTCTCTTTCTATGCCTTAAGGCATCAAATTGCATCTTTGGAAACATCTGTCATTTTCCTTTTTTTTAATTTTTTAGTTTCCTTACATTGAGGTTTCATAAGAAAATGATATGTGCTTAAAATAAGATCATACTTCCATTACTAAAATAAAACATATTTGAGGCAATTAATTGTATGACTCAATACAGTCATCACTATTCCCTCCTTTAGAAATTGCTTTAGTTTCTACTTTTCTGACAATTGCTTTTGTTATTTAAAAAAAATCTTTCTCCCACTCTATTTTCACTTCATGCACACAAGAGGAAATTCCCATCCCCAACTTCACCCCTCTTGGGGAGTCCCAGAATGTATATTTCCTACCTAGACTTCCACCTCTTACTTAGGGAACACTAAATTGGAGGTAAGACAGAGTTCTAAATTAGGCAAGAGTAGCTTAATGAAGTCTCTCTTCAGTCTCTGACCTTCCCACACACATTCCAGGCTTTTTTCCTCTGTATGGTATTAGGACGAGGCAGTGCCGCCCCTCCTTGGAAGAGAAGCCCATCCTTCCACTCCATATTCCACTGACAATCGGGGGTGTGAGAGAGGTCTAAAGCCTGTGCCACTGGTGAAATAAGTGGACTTAAATTCTTCTGAGCAGGCAGAAGTGGGTCCCAAGGTTGAAATGTGGTGTGGGAGTAGGGAGCAGCATTTTGGCCTCACATCCATGCTGAATTATTTCCAATCCAGTTCTCAACAAACAGCCATTTCTTGGAAGTTTACCTGGTGTTTACCCAGCTGTTTATAAAAATTACTTGATCCATATTTAGTTAACTGTTCTGTGAGTTTTGAACCATATGCTCTAACAGATCCCAACAATTCGATTTAGAACTCAGGGAGACAAAAGTTCTATTTCAGGGTCTCCCTGGTGGCACCATGGTTAAGCACTGCACTGTGGAGCTGTCGGCAGCGGCTACGCGAGTTCCACGCCAGCCAGGGAGATTCCCAGATGGCGCGGCAGACCTCTCCTGCCTCGCCCACTGCTCCCCTCAGCAGTGTATTTCCATTGATCTGCCTGTTCTGCTGTTCCATTGATCCCCATTCTGTCTCTGGTGAACCCTCTCGCTGACTCACACCTCTGACCTATACCCCAGCTTGTATGAATAAATAATAAAATCTTTAAGAAAAAAAAAGCTCTATTTCAAAAGTGTCCCAATGGGAAAAGGCATTGAACATGACTAGAGTTCAACTGGCCACCTCAGGCCATACCCCAGGTGTGGTAGAGCAAAAAGCCTCACCCAGATCCAAGCCTCTGTGATATCCTTCCAGTTTGCCATTTGTACCCAACTATTCTTGCTTCCATTTTTATCCCTCTCAAATCCATTCTAGCAAATTTATCTAGCAACCAAACTGATCTTTTAAAAAATCAGATCATATCAAAATCTTATTCAAAGTCTTTTAATCATTTGCCCATTGCCCTTAGAATTAAGCCCAAACCTTTTACCACAGGCTCCTTGAGATTTGGCATGTGGCTTCCTTTCTGTTCCTTGATCCAACCAAGCCTATTTTCTTCTCCAAACCCAATGTTCATTGCTTCATGCACTTTTTCCAACCCCTTCCAGGTTTTTCTCATCCATCAGCCTCAGCTCAAATGGCCCCTCCTCAAACAGAACTTCCCTGACTCCCCGATCTACAGGGGTCACCCCACCTCCACTAATATCTCATCATCCTGTTTATTTCCTTCATTATGCTAATCACAATCTATACTAATTTGTGTACTAAAATGTAGATTCTACAGGCTCTTCTTTGTGTTGCTTACAAAGAAATGTGGGCTTCTAGCACAGAAGGAGTTTAATATGTATTCATTGAAAGAGAAATTGATCCATCTATCAATCAATCTTGGACCTCTTTGATTGTTTTCCTCCATGCACAACAATTTTAAGAGGTTTTTCTTCTAGATAACTATTTAAGCAAGTCACCCATTTTCTTTATCATTCAAAGATCTCTTTATCTGGTACAACTTAAGATATCTGTCATTAGCAAGAGGACGTGACAGAATTCCAGCCCAAATCAATGAAGTACCCTTTGGGGCATAGCCATGCAGACACTTCAGTTGCCTTTTGTCTTTCTGAAATGCTGAAATGGCCATGAAAACTTCTTAAGTATCTTGGCAAATCCTGGGACAGCCCATGGACTTCAATCTATCATTAAAGAATAAATACAACATGTATTTCCAAACAATCTAGTTATCCCTCTTCAGGGCATTTACACACAGAATACAAAAAGGCTAATTCAAAGAGCTCTCTGCAGCCCCACTTTCACTATTCACTCGAGGGAGCCAAAAGTTGGAAACAATATAAGGAACCACCAACAGATGACTAGAGAAAGAAGATCTGGTACAGACACACAATGGAAAAATATTCTGGTGCAAAAAGAAAGAAGCCCTGCCCTACGCAACACGTACATGGTCTGGACATACTTGTGCTAAATGAAAGTCGTCAGATGGAGGAAGACAAACACTGCATGATTTCACTTCTGTGTAGAAGATAAAGATACAAAACTACAGAACAAAGCAAAGCAAAACCAAACTCTTAGACTAACAGAACAAAATAGTGACTACCAGAAAGCAAAGGGGAAGGCAGGTGGGTGGATCAGATAAAAGAGGGCAAGTGTACAATGAAAGATGGAAAACAGACTCTTGGTGATTAACAAGATGTACTATGTAGAAGGAATTTCTAATTCTGTATACCTGGAACATATATAATGTAGCAAACCAATGTTACTTCAATCAAATTTTTAAATAAGAAAAAATTACATTTCAAATCAAGGACCACAGTCACAATTTCTTTAATTATTAGTCCCTTCGTGCTTATCTAATCTATAAAGTAGATATACTAGACAGGACTGAACATGTTTATTCTACCTCCTGCAAAAGGACTGTATCTCTCCCTGATCATCACTGAAACTGACCACATGGGACCAGGAGAGTGAGAGAGGGTGTCGCCGAGATATAAAAAGGTGGAGGGAATTTGGGGGACCATACGTACTCTTTCAGGGTCCAAGAAGGTTAAAATTCCAAGATAGCTGCTTTTAAGGTTCTCACTATTTGCATATCAACTTATTGTGCTAACCTCAAAACTTTGCATGTCTGGCCAAAATGACATGAATCTTGCATGTGTTTCTTTGTTTTGGTTTGCCAAAGATCACTATGAAGCCATGATGCCCCTGACAAGTAGTAAGCCACCTAAACACAGCTCAGAGAAAGCCCCTTGGAGCCATAGAAAATTTAAGTCTTCCTGCAAGAAACTTGCACACTTCTGAGGACAGGTTTGCAGACAGAAGACAATTTAAGACCTAAGCCACACATATCTTTACCATGAGTACCTGCCAAAAATGGTGGGGGTTTTTGTATTCTTTTTAATCTCTGCAAACAACCTTGTCCATTAGTTGTGGAGCTTAGGGGCCTCCCTGGTGGTGCAATGGGTTTAAGTCTCAGCCAAAGAAACTATCCACAGCCACTGCAGCATGAGTTCGATCACCGGCCAGGGAGATTCCCACATGGTGCAGCAGACCTCTCCTGCCTCACTCGCTACTCCCCTCAGCAGTGTAAGTCAGTCGATTCGCCTGTTCTGTTCCCCACTCTGTCTCTGGTGAATCCTCTCACCACCCCACACCTCTAGCCTACACCCCAGTTCTTGTATGCATAAATAAATAAATCTTTGAAAAAAATTGTTGAGCTTAACATCACTTATAATCAAGGAAATGCAAATCAAAACCACTATGAGATATCACCTCACACCTGAGAGGATGGCACACATTAAAAATATAGGCAACAACAAATGCTGGAAAGGATGTGGAGAAAAAGGAACTCTTCTACACTGCTGGTGGGAATGTGAATTGGTCCAACCACTATGGAAAGCTGTATGGTGATTCCTCAAACTGCTAAACATGGAGCTCCCATACGACCCAGCAATACCACTTTTGGGAATCTACCCAAAGGACACAAAAACACTAATCCGAAAGGATACATGCACCCGAATGTTCATTGCGGCACTGTTCACAATAGCAAAGGTATGGAAGCAACCCAGATGTCCAATAATAGATGACTGGATCAAGAAGATGTGGTACATATACACAATGGAATACTATTCAGCATTCAAAGAAGATAAACATATGCAATTTGCAGCAACATGGATGGAATTAGAGGGGATCATACTCAACGAAACAAGCCAGAAAGAAAGAAAAATATCGAATGGTTTCACTTATAACAGGACTATAGAGAAACCAAATAGGAGAGAGACATTTGGCGGGGTGGGGGTAGGGGGAGAATAAGGGCACAAAATGGAGTAGAAAAGAACACAAGGGACCACAGAGATGGATCACGGGTGAATTGGTGGTGGGTTACCCAAGGGGAATACAAAATGTAAAAGATATAAATAACAATAAAAAAAAGAAGTAATGAGAAAATAGCAAAAAAAAAAATATTGTTGAGCTTAATGGTGGAATAGGATTTTCATGCTGTTCAATACCATCATTGGTTTTCTCCAGCTGGAGATCAGCTTGAGACTGAGCTCTTCCCTCCAAGGCAGTGCTTGTCTAGCATTCCTGGGTCATGCTGGCCTCAGCAACAGCAGCCGCCACTATGCTACCTTCCGGCCACCCTGTCCCGGGTTGGCTTTGCTGTTGCCGCAGAACCACGTCCAGGAGAGTCTAATGATGGCAGACACCGACCTTGTCTTTTTAGATTTGACTTCTCTCTGCTGCCAAAACTACTAGTTGCTGTGGCAAAACATGGGTACCTAATCTGAAATTAGATAAAAATGAGGAGTGGGGGCTAGGAGTCCATGATGAGACTGACACCGCTCCCCCAATCCCCACTCCCCGCCCTGCTCCTCACACTCCGCTGAGCCTTATGCGCCTCTCGGCTTCACGGAAATGGAATAAGGGGAAGGAAAAGAAGAAAGAAATGTGGAACCAAAGAGGAAAATGAGAGAAGGGAGTGGGCGCTACCCTGAGTTTGCTTCCGACAACATGAACAAGTACCAGCCCCCACCAAAAGCGAGGCCCGCTCAGAGCAAGTGTGCCCTAAGGGGGACAGAGGCAGCCTCCTCTTTGCACACATTAGTGTCAAATGTGAGATCCAGTCCCTGCTTTTCTTCTCAGTTGAATTCCCACAGTTGTTTCAGAAGAGGACACAAGTATTTCTGTTTTGATGCATGGTAGAGCTTAGCAAAACAAAGGAGAAGAGAGGAGACCCCTGACCCGGAAAATGGTGAAGGCCATGGGGAGAGAGACTGCACTGTGCCCTGTTTGTAAGCTTCTCCCCACTTCTGTTCTTTCAGACTGAGCACAATATATCTACACAGCCACACTGAAGGACGTGGGGTTAGTGAGCACAACTGAGTATAACGCGATGTCAGTGGCTTTAAGGTCACAAGTTTAGTTCCACTATGCGCCAGGATGCACACCTCACCCCACCCCAGAATCCATCTCCTCACAATGCCACAGCATTGATAACAAAGCCCACCAGAGAGGGGTGAAGCAAGGTCAACCCATTCTCACTATTAGATAAATAATTCAAAGACGGTTTGCTACCGATGGTGAATGTGAAATTTCAGCATTAAGTATGAAGACAATCCAGTCATAGGAGGCATATTTGCTTCAAAACACAGAGAGTGCATGTTTCTATAAATGTATGCATTTTTTACATTTACAAAGTAAATTTGGAAAGTCACTTCTTTGCTCCAGATAATCCATTTGGATATTCCACTGAATCATAGAGGGTACATTTTCTCACTGCCTTTTCAAGGGTGCTGGATGAGCCACGGGAGCAAAGAAAACAATGGCAACTCGAAGGCGCCAAGCAAGTTCAAAAAGGGACAGTATATAAGGAATAGTGGTGGAAATTGTACATAATCCAGTAAAAGTTATAGGGTAGCAGTTCTACCCAGACCCTAGAGAGCAGTTACAGGAAGCAGGAGTACAGAACAGAAGCCATCTTGAGAAAAGTAACCCTCTGGAGGGACACAACCTGCCCCCCCAAATCCCACAGGGAGGAAGGAACCAAGGAAATTATATCTTGATGTCTCCTCCCTATCTGACCTCCTGTCAGCTATTCCCTTGACCTGGAAATTAAGGAACAAGAAAAGCGGTTGAAGCTGCTGGGATCGTTACCTACCAGAAAAGGTGTAAGGAGTAAAAAGCCATCTCCATATCATTTATCACTAGACATTTGAAATAAATTACCTATGACCATGCAGCTTTCTAGTTTTCTATGCTGTGTTACTTTTACGTATAACTTTATGCTTTGAGACACTTCTGGCAGAACATTCAGACTAAGATATTTGATTAGGCTATTGGAAATTTCAACCCTAAAACTAGTCCAGCTAAGTTAGAATTTCTTTTGGAAAATAAAACAACTCATGCCCTGTTTTTAAAAGTGCAATGACTTTAATCAAATTGGTAATGACATTTGACTTTTAACTTGTTTATTTAAAATGAAAGACAAGTAATCCGTGAATATGGAAGAATTTACATATAAACAACAATAATTATACCCTATAAGATTAATAAACCTTTTTTACATCTGCTAATTACATTTTACAATGAGAAAGCACAGCAGCTCCTAAGGGAAAGAGTTGCTATAATCTATCAAGTCACTAGTAGTGTGGGAATTTTTATGCCTCACGACCCTGCAAATAGTCACCCCAAAGTTCTAATAACCTCTTCATTTTTTAAGAACAGGACTTCACAACTCAGGCTGGCTCTTCTGTGATTCTTCTAGTTTATGGCTTCTCCTGATTTTCAATCTTTCCTTATCAAAAAAAGTGAACACCATTTTTTCCTAATTCCCCTAACATTCCAGTCCATCATGTGATTTCTAGAAAATGGTGACTGATACAGGGGAAGATTACACACCAATGTCAAAGGTTAATCCAATGCACCCACTTTTCCTGACTAATGGTTAAATTAATCTTAGTGGGTTTTTAATGGTTATTTTTTTGATTATTTCATTTAACAAATTAGCTCCCATTAAGTGCCAGACACCATGAGAGGTTTTGGGAATAGGGCAATAAACAACAACATATGGTCCTCCCACCCCCACAGCAAATATGGTCAGACAGGGAAGACAGGCATTAACTACACAGTCACCCAAACATTTAGCAGCGATTCTAACAAGCACTTTGAAGGACACCACAGGCTGCCCAGAATAATGGGGTAACTGACTCCTCTGGCCAGGGCTGGGGGCGTGGGGGAGTGTGGGAAGAGGGGAGTGCAGAGACTGGGAAGGTTTCCCTGAGGAAATGACATTAAACTGACATATGAAAAATGAGAAGGAAAAGGGAAGGAACTCTGAATATCAGCCACAGATTGCCTCTGCCTTCAGATGTGTAAACCACCCAATTTGTCCAAGTGAGGGGAAGGAGCAGCAACAGACAGGTACTTAATTTTAGAAACTTGCCACAGGCTCAATAGTATTAAATCAAAGACCACTGTTTCCCCATACATTTTGCACATACTATTTTTATCTCTTATATGCATTATTTGAGTTCTCTTATCAGAACTATTGATGAAATAACTATTTAATTATCCACAATAACCTACTGGTGTTCTAGTCCCATCGATCCTAAGCTTTGTGAGAATCAAGAAGAAATGACCGAATGAATGGACAAAGGGAGGATAAAAGAATGAATGAATCCTGCAGAAACTAAACCCAGAGAAGAGAAACAACTTTATGGCAAAAAACTAAGTACATATGCTTTATTTTACTTATAAGTTCTAATAGGCATTTCCTTAGGAAAGTAAAAAAAAAAAAAGTGATTCAAAAGTAAAAGGAAACTATTTTTAGTCAGGCAGAGAAGGTTTTGGGATAGCATTTCAAAAGATATGAGAAGCAGGTTAGAACTAACCCTGGAGGAGAATAATCTGGCCTTTTTTTCTCTTACAAGATAATATCCATTTTCTATACCTCTCAGGAGGAGGAAAGAGAAATAAATGGATCTGTCCACCTCTGAAAACTCTGCTTAGTGACCCAGCATCCCAGGGAGACAAGGAGAATGTCATTCCCTGATTTCATTACTTCTAACTACTCCTGCCAGGATTCCACTGCATTTGGAGGAAAGGATACTTCTTTGATACCTTCTCAACAAAGTCTTCAAGCAGCTTGGGATTTCAAAATAAAATGTGTCTCTATGTATTCTTTTAAATAAAAGGCAGGGGAAACTTTAGGATGAGTAGCTTAGGACAGTGAAAATTTCCTGTAAAAAAAATTTTTTAATATGAATTTAAAAAATGATCAATTACAATTTGTTACATTAGAAAAAGCAAAATGATGTCATGGCACTTTGTTAGCCTTGTTTGCTAAATCACTTAAAAATGTAACTCTCCCACCCACTCATTCCCATCATTGCTGACTTCAAACTATCACCTAGCATTTAATTTTCCTCTTCTGCTTATTTCCTTGCTGTGCAATCACCTCTGTGGTTCAATTTTTCCCCCAAGCATGTCAGCACTAGAACATTAAAAAATAAAAAGTTAGCAATTATAGCCAACCAATTGAAGTCAATAAACCTTAAGCTGGCAAGTACTCCATTTAGACTGGCATTCTGCCACTCAACAATGCATGATTTGAATGCAGACAATAAGAAAGTATGTTGATAAGGACATGTGTCTATGTAAATAACTTTCCCAGGTGATGGTTTCTCAAAGTTTTCAGTGAGTATTCACATTCATTGATAGCTTGGTCTTCAACTGATTTTTTTATCCCCAGCTGGCAGTCACACACTGATTCTTAACACCAAATACCACTGGAAAATTTCATTTCCTTCATGTAGTCTAAGCTGGTGAATTCAGTACGATAGAAGATGTTAGATGAGGTTAAAGGCCTTAATTAGAGTTCTATTTCCATAGGGAAAAAAGCCTCTATTACAATGAAGACCAAATAGCTGATTTCATAAATGGTCATCACTGGATAATAGAAAAAGTAGACAAAAGAATGCAAATACTCAGATTCCATTCCACTACATTCTAGATAATGTCAAGAGGTTAGCAAAGGAAGTTTTCCCAAAGTAAACTGATTAGCCCACTTTTTCTATCTCCATCCCATCCATGATCTTTTTTTTTGATGAGGGTAATTGCTGCTCTTGAGAAACTCCTTTCTATGCCATGTCCCACTCACTTATGAAGCACCAAGTGGACACCTCTATATGTGTATGTGTGTTTGGATGGTTTTACCAACATTTATTTACAGGTCATTTTGACCCATGTCATGGATAAGAAAACTGAGATCTAGAGAAGTTAAGTAGCTTTCCCAACTGCATAATTTGTAAATGTCAGGAAACTGGACCCTCAATTCATCCTTTAAACACTTCTACCCTCTACTACCTCACATTCATTTTTAAATGTTCATTCTTCTGTAGTTTTGCCTTCCACAAGTGCTCAAGTTTCTGAGGAAGTAACCAGAGGTCCCTGTTCTCAGTTCTAGTCACTTACACAAGTCCCTCTTGGTCACAGGTCATGGCTCAGCTAGAGTTTGGACACCACCAACCATGACCAAAAAACGACATCATCATAGAAAGGAGTAAATATCATCTACTTCATCAATACGAATTCCCTCCTTTGGTTTCTCTCCATTGCTACAAATCCTTATGGTGCTCAGCTGAGTAGCAGCAAAACGGCTAGAGAAAGGGACATGTAGGATGTAGGCAGGCTGGGCAGCCATCAGGCAGAATCAAGAGCAGCCAGGAGCAAAGGAGAGCACTGGAATTCCCCAAGCCAGAAATTGAATGTGCAAACGCACTAGGGGGTGGGGAGCAGCAAGAGAATTAGGACAGGTGAATGAGATGGAAGGGTAGTCAAGGTAAGGGAACAGAATTTGACGGAAATAAGCATATGAAAGAATGTGCTCAGGCAAAGTAAAAACTCAGTGGTCTTAGTACAAGACATTCACAAGCCCAGTTCAGCTTGGTTTTTGGTTTGTCTTTGTCTCTTCAATAAGCATTTGTTAAGCACCTATCATGTGCCAACACTCTTACTGGGCTTCTATGAAACTGCACTCACCCACTCTTCATTGCGTATCTCTGTCTCCTTTGTTGACTGCTATTTCTGTTTCTTCCTCTCAATGTTAGCATTGAGCATTATTAGCATTATTATGATTGTTAGCATTATTAGCATTATTAGCATTGTTAGCATTATTTATGATGTGGCCTTGGTTCTCTTTTCTTTTCACTTCTCAGCCACTCCAAATCTATACATCCAACCTAAGTCTTTTTACTGAGTTCCAGGTCTAGGTGCTACTTATTTGAACTCTCCTCTGGAGTGTCCATTGATTATCTAAAATTTTATAACATACTTATATGTTATAAAAAAAATAACATATATAAAACTCGTCACTTATTCCTCAGCATAAACAAGAAGCCAGCTGGGCACCAAAGACCTCAAGTCACAGCAAGCCAGTCAGTCTGGCTCTAAATTTCCGGGAGTGCCACATACCTTACCGTACCTAACATTTTCCAAATGTTCAGTGCCCAGTGATTTCCCCCACAGCACACAATGCTGCCTGTGGTCTACTTTTTCTGGCTTTGCCTTTCCTATATCTTTCTTTCAATGGTCAGCTTAATCACCATAAATGAAGCCTTTTTAAAAAATTAAAACTGGGTCCAAATTTTCTTGAGGAAAAAAAAAAATCCATAAATCTTGGTGTGAAGACATAATCACACTGTAAAAGACTGCTTCCTCCATGTTAACCAGAGTACCAGCTGTCCGTGTGGCTCTCTCTGCAAGCCTGCTGCTCCTTGTGTTCAACATACCCACTGTGTCCACACCTCTGGGAGTGTCTGAGAAATGCGGAAGTGCAGACCTACCCCAGACTTGACGGAAACCTGCAAGCACAGGCCCTCTTAACCACATCTCCAGGTGGGCCATGGGCTCAGGGAAGTTGGAGAAGCACTGAAGTGAGCCAGCAGGAGAGAGAAGTACCAGATTGGTTTCACTGATATGTGGAATCCAGAGAAACCAAACAAAGGATCAGACAAAGACAAAGATTCACCCTTGAAAGCAGACCTTAGATGTGAGACACAGGGTGGAGGAGGGAGAAGAAGAGAAGGGAAGTGGACAACAGAGAGAGGAGAATGAGGTGGAGGGTGATGGGGGACTGTGGACACTTCAGTGGTGGTGGGAAAACTACGGTGAGTGCACCTGAGAGGAAAAATCCGATATTGTGGAAAAATAAACAAGGATACTTAAAAATAAGCAAATGAATGAGTAAAAATATTTTTTAAAAATATATAGCACTGAACAGGAGTCCTGCTTTTTCTTTGGAAAATTTTCATATCGTGCTCAAAAGGATTCAAATGCATTCACTGCAAGGACTATTTTGGTAGATCTGATGTTGTTATCATGAGGAGCTATAAAAGCTCCCTCTAAGTTCACTTCATGAAGAAATTAGTGTCTTGAACACGATGTTTACTTCCCCTAAGGTGTACGGCATCTCCTGATAGCTACAAATTCCTTTTCAAAAATATCCTACTATTCAAAAATTATAATTATATTTTAAAAGTATTATGCTTCAATTTTTGCATCCAATGCTGACATGAAATTTATTTCTGGCATCATGGTGACTCTGTAGATGGGTGACTACATCCTGTCAAGCATTAAGTCAGTCAGAGGTTCTTAAATGTATTTCATATTTCTTTAAAAACAACAGATGACTTTCTGAAAAATAAAAAATTGACAGAGGCTGAATGATTGAAAGTTAAATATAAGATGCAATGTATCTTGTCATCAATAAATTTCCCACAGCATTCACATGCACTGGAATAATTTAGTGAGACATCCATTTTTCTCTGATTCTTATTGCTTTAGGAGACCCATGAAAATTTTTCCTTTTTGCCCTCCACAAGAGCAATCAAGCCAGTGTACTCTAGAGAATGAAATGGCCTTGGATTCAGAGACTTTGACCTACAAAGATTATAGAACTGAATAATTTGGACAAGGTTCACCAATGTTTTGAGGAGGAGGAATTAGAAATAGGTATGGAGGGAGAGAGTGGTACTTCCTCAGGCACTGGGAATGATGGTGATCTTTTTATCTTTTTTGCTCCCTCACTATGGCAGGAACCCATAAAACTCATCCAAGAAGCCCCTTTTCTTGATTGCCATGTAAGGAATGGATCCTTTGAATAGCCTACGGGAGCTACCATGAGCCTCTCTATAGGAACATCTTTGTAGCACTGGAAACTGAAGTATAGACCCAAAATATGACAATGGTTGACTTTCTCAACACTATTCAATGTGGCCCAGACCCAGAGTTATTTGATATAGAAGCAAACAGATTCTTGTACGTGAGTTTTGAAAAGCAAATTCATTCTTATACCTCTTCCCATCATAAGTAGGGGGAGAGCTGGGATGCTGGGATACGCTGTGATTCTTTAGCAGATGCTAGGAAAGCACTTTGTACATTGTAGCTGATCCATATGTTGTTGATTAACTGTCACTAGTGACAGAAAAACAACTCAGGATTCCTGACTTTTAATATCTGCAATCTACCTGGAAAAACTGCTTCTCAAAAGCTTCCTATATTTTTTGGTACTTAAATGAAAATATACTTTTCCCTTTTATGAAGCTGTAACTCCTTTTTCATAGGCCATAACTTAGATATATGAAGACATTTATAGTCTTTCCAATTCTCTCTAATTTTCTAAATAATCTAAATATGTAAATGTTTTCATAATGGTTTGCCAGAGTCTATATGTAAATATCATTGCTCCTCTTTAAAAAGAAACCAAAACAAAACCTTACGGGCAAGTCTATCTTTTCAAAAACACTATTTCAACCTCAAATTTGACGAGACTTATTGCTTTCTAGATGCCCTTTAATTTTTCAATTCTAAGGAGTGAAATTTGAGAAAATTTAAGGCAGCTCAAGATGGCATTTAAGAATATAAGCTACCTTAAATTAGAGATGAGAATACTGAAAATGTTGGCTTTTTGTAAGTAAAGTTGAAGCCAATGTGACAAAAAAATAGGAAAAACACTCAAGAAGAGGAAGAACTGATAGTATTTTATACGTGAATGATACCTCCAGTTAAAAATTTAAAAAAAATTTTGGGCCTCCCTGGTGGCGCAGATGTTGAGCGCTGCGCTGTGGAGCTGTCGGCAGAGGCCATGCGGGTTTGACGCCCAGCAGGGGAGAATCCCACGTGGTGTGGCAGACCTCTCCTGCCTCACCCGCTGCTCCCCTCAGCAGTGTATTTCTGATCTGCCTGTTCTGCTCCCCACTCTGTCTCTGGTGAACGCTCTCACCGCCCCACACCTCTGGCCTGTACCCCAGCTTGTATGTATAAATAAATAAAAATCTTTTCAAAAAAATTAAAAATGTTTTTGATAAAAATCAAGTAAGAAAAGTCCATGAAGGGCCTCCCTGCTGCCCTAGGTGTTAAGTCTCAGCTCTATCACCACAACAGCCTGAGTTCAATCCCTGGCAAAGGAGCTAGCTAACCTACATATGGCACAGCAGTCCTCTCCTGCCTCACCCGCTGCTCCCCTCAGCAGTGTATTTCAGTAAAATCTGCCTGTTCTGCTGCCCACTCTGTCTCTGGTGAATCCTCTCACATCCTGTTCCTCTGGCCTACACCCCAGTTCTACCCATAAATAAGAAAAAGAAAAGAAAAAAATAAAGAAAGTTGGGGGAAAAGATTTTCAATAGGTAAAGAAGACAAATGTTCAGGATAAGGCCCAAGAAAAGTGAAAAAATGGTTACATGTTGGCTGAAAAAACAGAACAGAGAAATAAGGCTCAAGACTGAGGAGGTGGGTGGAGCAAGCAGTGGGGCTTGAGAACTGAACAGAAGTAGTGGAAAGAAACCTGAAGAGAAGAGTGAGAGAGAAGGGGGGGACTTCCAGGGGGATGGAACAGGCCAAGCAGTTTTTCCTGCATTCTTCCACCCTTGAAAAGGGGCTTCCATTAGCCTAATCATGGGCCAATCATCTTTCTAGACTGATCCAAACATGGTCCAGGGAGCCTCATGCCTCCCATTCCAGTCTTCAGGGTCCCTGAGTTCCTTTGTGGCTGATCATCAGCCAATGTTGCAATGAAATATGTGCGCCTCCTCACACCTCACTCCAGGATCCGCCCCATGACGTCTAAGTCAACATGACCAAATATTCTTTTGTCAAAAACTCTTCAGCTCTATATTAACATGGGTCAAGGATGTTTCAAACATCTCATAGACTGCATCTTTGTCATCTGCATAACAGACAAAAGTAAACACTAGGTCTCAGTTCCCCACTCCCAACTAACAACATGGAGTTCCTGAGTATGTTTTCTCTTTCCCATCCTTCTGTTACAAAAAGCACTACCACTTTCTCAGTCTAAGATCAAGCTTCCACTTGGCCTCTGAATTACATGTGCAGACAACTGCTGCTCTTGACACGATAGATTATTTGCCTCTCTCAAATCATTCACAACCTACTCCCAAGGGGTTCTTCCCAAAGCATTTCTCTATACATTACCCTCTCTTATTTCAGAGAAAACAGATTTTAAAAGAAACAAACCTATTACTGAAACTCTCATCCAACTACACTCTCGAGGTAACTTTTGTCTCCTCTTTACAACCAAAGTTTTAAAAAACAGTTAACCTTACCCTCTCTATTTTCTACCTTTCCATAGTTTTATACTCCATTGTCTCACAATCCCTCCTCAGCACTGAATCTGGATTCTGCTCTATCTCTATTGAAATTCCTCTGGAGAGGTCACTAAAATCTTTCATGTCACAAATCCAATGGCCAATTTTCAACCTTTATTTCACTTGAACCAGCGTCATTAAAATGACTTCCCTGACTTCAGCAACACCCTCTTCTAATTCACATCTCTCTCTCTAGATAA
This sequence comes from Scalopus aquaticus, assembly GCA_004024925.1. Taxonomy (NCBI): domain Eukaryota; kingdom Metazoa; phylum Chordata; class Mammalia; order Eulipotyphla; family Talpidae; genus Scalopus; species Scalopus aquaticus. Next base: position 178,232 of record PVIJ01000684.1, on the reverse strand, counting down.
CTCTTTCTTTGTTAACTCCTGTGGTTCATCTTCCTCTGCCTGGAGACCTGGAACAGGGCCAATTTTTTTCTTGTTCTTTCATTCTCAAAGGAGACACCCAATAATATTTATGATTTTTATTACAATTCATAGTACTACAATTCCCAATTTTATCTCTTCAACTGAGATTTCTTTTCTAAAATGCAAATCTAACACCAAATAGTGAGTGGATCTCCATTTAGAAACTTCAAGTTTATTTTAAATTCTATTTGATCAAAACTGAATAAATAGACTCATGCTTATAATCCTGGTAGAGCACATCTGGGATCAGGCGCAACATCCTACTGTAACTAACAAATGGCACAAAATATATGAAACAACTATTTTAGACACTAGGCAGTTCACAACTGTGATCTCTAAGAACAAGGGGAAAAAATTAGTTGAACCCTGTGATTGCCCTGGCTTTCTAGCAGGAAATACCTCTGAACCATGGAATAAGAAGAGACATCTAAAGAAGAACCAGAGGATTCCACTGAATTGAGCAAACAAGTTTAACCAGCTGAAGTGATAATTCTTTGTGGGTTAAAGAACCAAAGAAGAGTAACCTATGTGGAGAAAGAGTCCAGAAATCTGCCCAGGTTCCCACTGATTCTTTTGCTAAAGCTGTGTATTCACAGGGTAAGTGGTCAGTGAGTCAAAGACAAAAATCAAAAGAGAAATCAAAAAAAGTCTTGAAACAAACAAAACTGGGAACACAATGTACCAAATTGAAATGTAGCAAGAGCAGTCCTAAGAGTAAAGTTTATTGCAATAAATAAAAGCTAAGAGAAAAAGGAAGTTCTTGAACAAACAACCCAACTTTATATCTCAGGAATTGGAAGCACAAACTAATTCCAAAGTTAGATAACCAATACAGGTGTAGAAATAATTGAAATGGACACTAAAAAAAATTGAAAAGCTCAACGAAATGAAGAGCTTTTTTTTAATTAAAGTTGATATATGTTTAGCCAAACTAATCAGAACGTGAGCGAGTGACCGAGACTCACATAAATGAAATCAGAAAGTTGACACTGCAACTGGTAACATATACACCAAGATCATAAAAACTATCTTGAACATTTATATACCAACATGAGATAACATAGAAAAAAATGGATATATTCCTAGGAACACACAACAAACCAAGACTGAATCATGAAGAAACAGAAAATCTTGAATCAGTAATCAAAAATCTTGAGAAAAAAAAAATAGAACCAAAATATAAGACCAAATGCCTTCACTGGTGAACTTTACCAAACATCTAAAGAAGAATCAATATCAATTCTTCACAGACTCTTCCAAAAATCGAAAGAGAAAGAAAAATTCCTAAATTTGTTGTATGAGGCCAGCAATACCTGATACCAAAGCCAAACAAAAACACTACAAGAAGAAAAACTTACAGGCCAAAATCCCTGGTGCATACTATCATTGAGATACCAGAATTTTCAAGCAGATATCAGCACACTGAATACAATGCTATATTGAAAGGAGCATACACAATGATCACCTGGGATTTATTCTAGCCATGCACCCACAAATCAATCGTAACATACCACATTAGCAAGACAAAGAGCAAAAATCATATGATCATCCCAATAGATGCAGGAAAACTGTTTAACAAGATAAATACCTATTTATGAGAGAAATTCTCAACAAAGTAGTATAGACGGAAAGTATTTCAATATAATAAAGACCATATGTGACAAGCCCATAGCTAACAGCATATTCAATGGTAAAAAGCTAAAACCTTTTCTTCTTATGTCATAAATAAGACAAGGATGTCAACTTTTTGCTACTTCTATTCAACATAATATTTTAAGTTCTAGCCAGAGAAATTAGACAAGAAAAATTAATAAAACATATCCAGACTGGAAAGGAAGTACAGTTACTAAGATTAAATCTTAGGAGTTCTCATCACAAGAAAAAAAATTGTAAATATGTATAGCTAGAGATGTTAGCTAGACTTATTGTGGTGATTGTTTTGCAATATATGCAAATACCAAATTATTATGTTACACACGTGAAATTAATACAATGTTATAATATCAGTTATACCTCAATTCATAAATGGATGCATATGCACACACATGACACTTATACCTACATGCATGCATGCATATATACAAATAGGAATATCTACATATATAAACATACTATACATGTGTACATAAATAAGCTTACATGTATGTATATATTTATAAAAATTAAATATATGTACATACCATATACCCAGAAAATTCACTAATTTTTATATTTATGCCAAAACTATAAAATGTAAAACATGTTCCAAAGGCTTATATGCAAATGTCCATTGTGACTTTATCACAATAGCCAAAAATTGAAAAAAGAAAAAACATACTACCCATCAAAGAATGCATAAACAAATTGTGGAAAAGAAACAGAATGAACTACAGCTCAGCAATAAAAAGAAACTATTGATATAGACAATAATACAGATTAACCTCAAAGCACTTATATTGAGCAACTGAAGCCAATCTCAAATCCTACATATGCTCTAGTTCTATTTTAAAATTTTGGAAAAATCAAATCTAATCTTTTGTGAGATTGCAGATCGAATGATTGACTGGGGTCAGAGTAGAGGGAGAAGCTGCAAAGGGCAGAGGAGACTTTTTACATAATGAAAAGCTTCTAGACCCGGATTATGGTGCTGGTCATTTGTCAAAACTCATCAAGCTATACTCTTAAAACAGGTTATATTATTATATTTAAGTTACATTTTAGTAAAGTTGCTTTTTTTATTCCATGTCTGGTCTCTCCTTCCAGCCCAGGCCATACCCTTCAAAGCCTTTTCAAGTTAATTGAAACTTGGCATCGGGCTTTCCCACTTCCATATCCCTCAACATATATATTCATTCAATCATCATATCCTGCTTACCTTTGAAATATCTTGGAATCACAATACATCTTATCTCCACTGGCACTCTGTAGTCCCACACTTCATTTTTTCTCATCCAGATCTCGAGACAGCCCAGGATGCACTTTTGTATCTTTACAATGTATTTCCTGCACTCCTGACAAAAGCAAACCTGCGTATGATAGCTCTTTATTTTAAAACTATGCATTCTGTATCGTGATCTAGAAGCCTGACATGGCCTCCGTGCCTCTCCAACCCATTTCCATCATCCCATAGTTCTCCATACTCCAGCCCTGTGGCCATTTCTTCAGTACTCAAGAGGACTGTTTCTTCTGTCTTTAATACCTTCTTACCTGCTGTGTTCTTTTCACAATATTCCTTCACCTAAATCTTGCATATCCTTCAGATATCTGCAGAACCATCACTGCCTCAGGAAATCTTTCCCTGCACCCTTCCCCAGCAGGTGAGAGCTGAGAGCATCCTGAGTCTCTCATTATATTCTGAGTTTCCTCTCCATTGTATACACTTCTATTAGAATTATATCATTATATATGCAACTTATTATTTAATTTCTGTATCTCCAGTAGCATTTAAGAACAGTCCATCTCATTCACCACACTATCCCCAGTACTTAGAATTAAAAGGTTCAACAAACATGAATAAGTGATTGAATGTAGCCTACAACAAATAAGTTAGACCAAGTGAGCCCACAATAACAATAAAATTAAGTGTCAACAATGACCTTCTCTGAGAATAAGTAGTTTCTTTAATCACTGACATTTTGTTTCTGAATGAGTCCAAAGAGACACAGAACTCAAGGTAGAATAAACAAGCCTATAAAAGGTGAATGTCATTTTATCTTTAAGGACTTATTCATTGTAATCTCTATGTTTGAAAATCTTAAAGAGAAGGGCTTCTGAACTGGGATGGGGTAATGTACATCAAGAGGAACAGCTAAAGTGAATACAAACCCATAGAAAATATAATGATGCATTATATACATGTGGATACACCTATACATACATGTATTATTCACAATAATACTCAAAAATTCACTGGTCACTATTGGAAGTTGTTTGGGCATCAACCATTATACTAACAGTTGAGAATAAACATGCCTTTTCAGTAGTTCAGAGTAATTAAATTGTGGGCAAGGCAAAGTTCTTCATAGAATTACATGTAATAAATTCAGAAGGACTTATTTATGATGGTGATACCAACATTTATCTACTTTGATTTAATCTTCCCAAAAGATATTCCAAACAGCATGTCACACAAAGCTAATTCAGGGGTATCTTTCTTTCTTCCAAGGATCTTTCGTGTCAATGGATCTATAGGTTGAAGCCTGGTTTGCATAATGAGAGACTCAAAATAGAGGTAAATTTGGGGATATGTTATAGAGAATGTTGACAGCCAGCAGTAAGAGTTTGTGCTTAATTTGGTAGGTGATGGGGAACCACAGGAGATTTCCTTTCTTAGTGGTGTGACATTATCACCACTGCACTCTACAAAAATAAATCTGGCAGCTGATATCAAAATAGACTGGTGAGTGGAGAGACTGGAAATGGTGAGAGAGTTGTGAAGTTACTGCTAAATTTTAAGAGGCTGTCGTAATGGCCAGAAGTGGGGTGATATCAGTGGGAATAGCAGATTCAGGAGCCAGAGGGGAGGTATAATTAGACAAAGACTAACAGTTGTGATTAAAAAAGAAAAGCACAAATGTATGAAATGATATCCGCAGTGTGATGATTAACAAATGACTTGTGATAATGATAATGGTTGTCAGGATTCAGTTTGCAAGCTCGAGGGAGTCAAAAATTCACAACATTCTGCTGGAAAAATAAAATGTGAAATGATTAAGCAACACTACCGCTTCAGAGTCTAAGCAAGTCATAGAACTAATTTGCATATTTAAAATAGAAAGACAATAATGTAGGGAATTCATTACAGAGGTGACAGGAGAGGTGAAAACCCAGAGGACAGTGAGTCAACCTGGAGATTAGCACCAAGAGGAAGAGTCAGGGCTGCGTCTAAGCCAGAGAGAGGGGGAAGGTGGTCTCACCAGAGCCAGGGGCTGGGCCACCCAGTGAAAACCAAAACTATGACAGGAGACAGGTCACTGCTACAGATGATGGTCAAGGCAGAGAAAAAAGGGGAGAATTCGAAATCTCTCTTCTTCTCATTGGCTAATCTCCTACCAGTTGTCTAAGAAAGATCAACTGGAAAATAGCTGACAAAGGGCCAGACAATGCAGTCTGCATTGGTCACCTCCCATAATGTAGGGAAAAACCAGAGGACGGTGAAGAACAGACTTAAGAGAAGGAAGGTCAAGCCCCAGCACAACATACAGCTTAAAGCGAAAGGCTTCAAATTTCCCAGCCTAAGCCTAAAGAGACACAAGTATAAAATCAAACAAATTAAGTAAAAATTGTGACCTTAAATCTGAATGGGAACTGTCCATCTGTACTCATTATTTCTTTTCTTTTTAAATATGCATTTCTTATCTACTGAAAAGGTGAAATTCAGTGATAAGGCAGTGGTAACCAGCTTCTCTGGCACTCAGACTGTGGTCTCTAAATACCACTTCCCACTGAAAGGAAGCAAGGATCCTTCTAGGATTCACTGTTTGCAGATATGCAGCAAGATGAACCTGGCACGTCTTGGAAGTTATGCCAGGAAACAAGGACATTATCAAGAACTAACAGGGCAGAGTCAAAAGATAGTAGCACTGATGTGAAATCACTCCCACTGACCTCAGTGGACAATTGGCATCAAAAGGAATTATGACTGCAGTGAATTGGGGCACATTAAAAATATCATAATTCAAAAGTAAATTGAATCTGAATCAAATGAAAGCCTCTCAATCAAGTTAACAGTTTACATTAAGTACAAGGATAGAGCAACAAGCTAAATGACACATAAGAACATAATCATTCAAATCCAAAATGTGGAATAATCAACAGTCTAAATAACAGAGGGTCTCCCACATATATGACATAAAAAGAAAGGCATAAGGGACATGTACACCAAACAGTATGCAGACCTTTAAAAATTTTTTTTTAATTTATACAGACCTTGTTTAGATAGTTATTCAAGTAAATTAACTATAAAAGAAATCTTTGAAACAATCTGGGCAATATGTACTTGGTTTTAGATAACATTGAGGAATTATGTTAATTTTGTTCAGGATGGAAATGCATAATAGTTAATTTTGTTTTTAAAGGTAGACTCTTGAGAATCATATGCAATTATACTCATCCAGTGATGCCCTATGTTGGTCTGGAAGAGCTGGGTCTGAATTTTAAGTAGTTTCCAAATCCAACTAATTACCAAAATTTCCTAGGCAACTTGAAAAAATTCATATAGGTTTCACCCACGAACCAAAAGGAGAGAGTTCTTTGGAAATCTTTCCTAAGCCAAAGGCGCAATTACCATTAATTGATATGGAAAAAACCTTGAGTTTCCAGACCCAAAAACATGACCTTCAAAATCATACCAAATAACACACAAAACCTAAAATAACACTACCACATAGTAAAAGCAGGAATGGTGTGATAAGCCACAGACTATGTAGAGCAGTTCTCCTGGAAGAGCACGGAGATGCCCCTCTCTCTGCTAGGGGTGCCCACTGCTTCTACAACAGCTGCTGCAAAACAAATGCTGAACATTACTTTTTCTTTTCACCTTTTATTGCAAAAGTAAAAATTTCCTTTGGCTTTCTTTTGGCTAGTGAAAACAGGTAGGTCTTTTTTGTAAAAGTGACATGGCATAAGATCAACTTCCCCGAAACAGGGGAAACCTGTATTCTCCGTTCTGCAATGACAGTTCCTGCCTCCACCCTGAAAATCATTCAGGTTTGACACTCATACTCTGCAGCCAGTGGGACTATTTAGAGGAAAGTTTCTTAACAAAAACCTTCAAACTGAGGCATTATGTTATACCACTGTTTCTATACAGTCTGGAAACCTTCTTACCAAGAACAAGGTTTATCACTCACTCCTCCCAAAGGGATCTGTCTTTATCTAAAAGCTCCTTTTAATGTAATAAAGAGTCATAAAATTCACTATTTTTTGTAAGCTTCTAGGCTTTATATATACTATGTCTAACTTTTGCAACAATTTGTAGGACTAATATCAATTCTAATTTATGAAAAAAAAGACACAGAAAGTTAAATAACTAACCTTTGAATTTTATACAGCTTATGACAAAGAGCTCATGATAAGCTATAACCTGTTTGATTCCAAAGAGCACAATCTCCCCGTGACACTATATAATTCCCGTAGGAAGACACAGAAAAGAAAGTTTCCTGCCATTTACACTGTTTCTTTTACCTCTTAGAATTCATTCTTCTCCATCCAACCAACTTATAGATGGCAACTGTCACATCAGAAAACCCAGCAAGTAGCTAATATTTTAGCACAACAAAGAACACTGACAGAGAAAAAGAAAAACAAGTTAAGGTCCAATAACTGTATTATCAACATTAATCAAAAGACTTCAAAATGACCCCACCTTCACCATATCTGACCTGATAAACTGGAATTATTTTTCCCTACAAATAAGTGATGTGTATAAATGCCCATAAGTATGTTATAATTTCATGCTTCATGCATTTTATAGCAGGAACCCAGGTGAAGTCAATATTTTGAAGTCCTAACATCCTTAATAAATCTAGAGTCATACATATAAACAAAAAAATTATTATTTCAGTTGAAGCATTTATAAGGTTTAAAACTTTCATTTACCATTCACTGCTGCAGTTATTAGCTAATAACCTTACTTTATAAAAACAAGATATTCATTTCCTTCGAACTGCTTTCTCCCACATCAAGGCAGAAGTATTCAATATCTTTGAAAAACTAAATGGGTTAGGCATAAAATCGAATTCCCTGTTCTTTAGTATAATTCTAACCATCAATTTACTGTACACTGAAAAAAAATATATATATACACACTCTTATAAGTTAAATACTCAAAATAACCAAAACTCAAAATTTCAGTGTGCTAAACTGCTAAAATTTTTATTCCCCATCCTGATCCAGGCACACAAGGAACAGCTTGCCAGGAGACTAATCTTCTCATTAAGTGTAAATTGCACATAGTGGGGAATTTAATATCCAGACCACAGGAATCTAAACCAATGAGAGAATCAATCTGAAAGACTGCCTTGGAGTCATGAATGTAGTTATTTCTCCCTCTTCCAGAAACTTGGTTGAGATTCTCTACTCTTCCTAAACAACACTCTGGACATCCACCAAAGTGAGGAGGTCCCTCCCACAGATCTCCTTAGAGGCATGACACCAAAAATTATTTTTTGAAATCCTTATATTTAGCACAAACTAGAATATTCTCATAAACCAAAGTTTGTGTTTGTGGGTATCTGTATCATTAGATTATTATTATTACTGCTATTATCATCATCCTACAAGAAGATGACTTGGATGCAGGTAGATTTTCTTGGGCAGTGAGGCATAAAGTTGTAGAGAAGGTGAGATGGGAGTTATAGGAGGTATTATTGCCTGGTGACCACTGTGGGTGTCTCAGATCAATTGCAGAGGACCCAAAGGAACTGACTAAAATATATCTCGTTACTATCTTTCTAAATGATGAAAGTCTAGAACATTTATTTCCCAAATCCCTATCCCATGGGTTGAAGGGCTCCCTCCAAGTGCTCACTTCGGCAGCACATACACTGAAACTGAGCTGTGAGCACCTGTTACATGCCCCCGGCTCACTACTAGGGACACACTGTAAGACAGACAGGATTCAAGAAGCAAAGAATCCAGACAACAAATAACAACAGCCACCAACAGCTGACGCAGGAAGCCATGTGTGAGAGAGGTAACAACAAGGAGCCTCACTTTACTTAAGGGATCAGAACAGGACTTTCTATTGCAAATAGTGCTGCAATAAACATAGATGTGCATGTAACCTTTTGGATCGATGTTTTTGTATCCTTTGGGTATCTTCCTAGGAGAATAAACATGGAAACAACCCAAATGCCCAAAAAATGATGACTGGATCAAGAAGATGTGGTACATGCATACAATGGAGTACTATTCAGCAATCAAAAATTATAAACTAATGCTATTCTCAGCAACGTAGATGGAGCTAAAAGGGATCATGCTCAGCGAAATATGACAGAAGGAAAAAGAAAAATATCGAATGGTATCACTTATAGAAGGAATATAAGAGAGTCAAATGAGAAATCAGAAGGAGAAAACAGAACACAAAACATAAACAAAAGAAAAAACGTGCAGGAAACAACAAATAAGAGACATTCTACGGGGGGGGGGGGGGGGGGGGGGGGGGGAGGAGAGACCAAAACAGGGGAGAAAAGCACACAAAGGACTATGGTGATGGTTCACAGGTGAATTGCTGGTGGGAAACCTGTGGGGGATACACAATAATGTAAAGGATGTAAATTAAGTTTAAAAATACAGTAAAAAAAAAAGAGAGAGGGGACTTTCTGAGGTGATGGCATTTAAGATGATATTTGAAGGACAAGGAGGAGGCTGGCTTTATAAGAACGAAAGGAAGAGGTTCTAAATGAAGAAAGAACCCAGATGAAGGATAGGGTGTGGGTCCTCTGGGACATTCCTCTGTGACAGCAGGGGATGGACTAATGAGGTCTTGCTAGGATGTCCACTGGAGAAAGCAGGACACATAGCCTAATTTGTCTCCAGACCCACTTTCCCCAAGGAAAACCCTTGTTAGAGTAGTAGCAGGATAATTTAAAAAATTCAATTGTTTCATTAATTTAATCAAAATGTAATTAAACCAATTGATTTAATTCTTTGCCAACTTTTCAAAATCAAATAAACTGACATTTTGTTTTTCTTTGCTTTTTCTTTTATTATCTCTGATGTGTATGCTAATGGACAACTACACAGTCAATGGGTAAGCATTATCTTCTAATGCTGCAAAAACTGAAGTCATTTTCAGTCTACATTAGGTAATTTATTAGGTCATAGGATTCTCTAAAAGTCCTACCTGGCTAAGAAAGGAGGACTTTGAAAGAGATCAGTTTTATTGAGGTAGATATGAAAATTAAGCACGTGGACTTAGGCATCAGACAAATGATGAGTTTGTATCCTATTTCCACTCTGTGTTACTATGTAACTTGGATATTATCTGCATTCACCTTCACAATCCTTAGCTTCCCCTAAGAATAGGTTAAATTTGAAGATTAAATAACATATAACGCATGTAGATACCAGTACATACAAGTACTGAGTATTAGCTGTTATTATCTTAATCTTATTTTACTTTCATACATAGTCACTCTAGCAATGATTTATGTTGCACGCAAACCAAAAACTTACATTCAGAAAGTTTTCTTTCTTGAGAAAAAAATGAAATTACTGAGAAAATATCTACAAAGTTGTGATGAAGTTGTTCAATACTCCTAAGATCAATTTAAAAATACAGTCACATCTTGCAACTGATCTTGCCTCCCCAGAATAATTCGACCTGAATAATAAACTATAGTTACATAAATTCTAAAGGCCTGATTTAATCCTACAACCTGCTCAATATGGAAAATGTAAGAATCAAGAGGAGTTATTTCCAGTATGAAATTAAATATTTTGCTATCAAAAGTAAATGCAACCAAAATAGAATTTGAATTATAGGGAAGTCAAAACAATTTTAAAGAAAAAAAAAAACAAAATAAAGATGCAATATTGTTCAATATCCTACCACAGTACTCTGAAATATTAAAACTATCAGAGCAAAGCTCATGAAATTTCTTGGTCTGTTAACTGGTAAATTTTCCTACATATGAAGAACATTTAAGCTCAACTATAAAATGTAGGTAAGACATATATCTTCTAGACATATATAAAATATTTCAGTTCTATATCCACATTTCAGCAAGCTCTCCTCCGGGTCTGTTGAATATAGTCTGGAACGTTCACAAAAATTTCTTAACAGGCTAATATATCTGGAAATTTCAGAAATAATTTTTTTAATATTATTTTTTTAAATATATATTTTTTATTGTTATTTATGTCTTACATTTTGTATTCCCCTTGGGTAGCCCACCACCAATTTACCCATGATCCTTCTCCATGGTCCCTTGTGTTCTTTTCTATTCCATTTTGTGCGCTTTTCCTTCCCTCCCTCCGCCTCAGCATGACCAGTGGAGACATTTAATGCAGTGAGGTTTTAATGGATAAGGGGATTTTTATATTTAGTTCATCAGTGGTACTACCTGTTACATTATAGAAGAATCACCAATTCAGATTAAAGAACATGTTGAGTTAGAATTTATATTTTTATCATTTATTTCTAAAAGGGTATTTTTAAAAGAGTATCATTTATTTTACTCAGCATATTAATAAAATGGAAATACTTTGAGAAAACAGTATTTAATCCATTCAACGGAAGAAAAACTATTTTCAGGAATTCCAGATTGCTATTTCCATATAAATTAATGTGAGAATTATGTAAAACTAATTATAAACCAATTTTTTAGTTATTCATTAAAGCAGGTCCACAGAAATATCCGAGTGAAAATATTTCAAACGATTCATTTTAGGCATTGTTTAAGCTACTTTGTACTTGTTTGAAAATAATAAAACTAAATTTTTAAATATTCATAAAAACACATTTTATTAATTCCAACTGAGTTTTCCCCCCCTTTTCTCCAGAAGCAACTTTTCTCTACAGTTCAAGTTGGGATTGGACTAGGGAAACAGATGAAAAGAATTCATTTCAAAAGTTAGACTTTGGTAATTTTTAAAAGACGGTTAGTTGGGCAAAAAGACTATATTTGCATTCACCTAGATATGTTCTTATTTCCAAGAAAATTTAAATGTGGTAAAATAGGTCATTTTCCCCACCTGGCTAGTTCCAAGAAAGCTTTCCCTCTCTGACAAATAACAGGGAAAATATCAAGGCAAATATGTTGTCTGCTATTATCTCAGCAGAGAGTAATTTCTACAGAGTGAGGATTACTTGTTTTTCCCCTTCTAACCATCTACATCTTGCTCAATGCTGTGCACATCACAGGAATCCCTCAAAAGTTCAGTGAATTTCATTGAAAAACTAACATAATTCACTAATCTTAGATTCCTCAGTGTCAAAGAATAAAGACAGAATCAGACAAGAGTACTATATTCTAAACTAATCCCATAAGAGTCATAAATTATGACATTTCCACCAATAGATGGTTACATACGGATTCCTCATTTTAAAATGCTTTAGTTAATAAAGGACAAAAATAACACAAATGTCATAGAATTTTCAAAGGCGCTTTATAATTTGTGTAACTTGCTTGAATTAGGGCTATCAAATTTAATTTGAACAGCTTTCATCAAATTTGGATTTAATGAATGCGGTTGTGAAATGGGCAAATCCAATATACTGCAAAACAGCCCAACTCTTAATTCATTCCACAGATATGATTTACCCCTAATAGCCAGAAGCATCACTTCTAATAGCTCATGTTATGGCCGAATGGATGATGCTGTGTTCATTCTACCTCCAGGAAGGAAGTGAGCATCTATAATAATAGCGCTCAGCTGTGTGTTATAAAGCACAACACAGTAGAAAATTTATAACACAAGGGTGAAGATATTTAAAACATAAATTTAGTAGGTTATGGCAGATCAGAGACTTCTCTCTCTCTTTCCATTAAAGGGATATATATTTTATTCAAATCTTTCAAATCCTAGTACCTGACATTAGCTACTAAACTTAACCAGAAAGGTGGAAAAAAGGTGTGAACCTCTACTGTATACTTCGGAGACTCGACTCGCTATTTCTACAAACATGTATTGTGCACAGGCAATGGACATTTTATGATTCTTTTAGCATGGAGCACATGTCCACATGTGAGAATGTAACAGACATTCACATTCTTCCTCCAGAGAAATGTGTGCAAAGCAGTCAGCCTCGAATTAAAAGTGCTATGAGTTCTAGATTCCCTCTGTAATATTTTGCTCATGAGAAAATCTCCCATTACATTGAGCGATTTCTGAAATATTTCACACTAAAGAGGTTGCCTGGAAAATGAATAATTGCGCACTAGCTGACAGAGGCATACAAGAATTAGATCAGAGGTTAAAAATCATGTAGCACTGTGATGCAAAGAGATTTCAAGGTCATTCAGACCTCCAAGTTCAAGTCTCAGTTCTAATAAAAGTTAGCTTTGTGATCTTGCACAAGTTCATCTAAGACTTGATTCTCTGGTGTGTAAAATGGAATAAAAATATAACTGTGAGAGTTAGGACTTACCCACATGTGTGCCAGTATGTGTGAGTGCATACACACATACACATACACACACACACACCAAGGATGTCATAGCTCCAGCACAATCTCTCTCTCTCACTCTCTCTCTCTCTCTCTCTCTCTCTCTCTCTCACACACACACACACACACGCACACGCGCACACACACACACACACACACCCCAAGGATGTCATAGCTCCAGCACAATCCCGCAGAGGAGGCAGACACTCTATGAACTGCTGCTGAACACGCATAATGACATATTAACATCTCTCCAGCCGCATTTCCCACATTGTACAGACATTATCCGCTCACGTTCTTGCCTCCCCCCTGTGTTATGACCATCACAGGCATAGCTGTGCATGCTCGGCTCTGTGACCTTGGGACCTAACGGACGGCTGCATATAGCAGAACCCAATTAACTGTTACAAGTAGTTGCTGAGAGCAGCTGGCTCCTCCTCTATGCCAATATAGTTTTTCAAGTAATTCAAACATAAAATGAAGAGTATGCATACCTAACCTATTCGATTTCCTCTCTCTATTTTTGGTGACTTACATAGGTAGAAACTTAGTTATGATAATCAGCTGTTGTTTTACTACTTTTAAAGTTTAAAATTTTAAATTAGTCCATAATTTCACCATCTTTGGGTTCCTCCAGGTACATTTCCAAAAATTTAATTTGCATTGCTATTAAATAATAATAATAATAGAATTGTGGACCATCAGGTGAGTTTCTTTTTTGATCTAAAATGCAATAAATGTTCTGGGTAAAAAATTCACAGACTGATTTCTGACCAGAGGCAAATTTCCTCACCTACAATTATTTAAAAGTAAAGAAATAAAAATATTTTTGCCAGGTTGAAAATCCATAGGAAAGTTCTAACATTATAAATTAAATTTTGTAGTGATCGCTCAGGCTCATATCCTTTTAAAAAATAAAATCCTAACTTTTAACAAATTGCCAAGACTATCCAGCCTATTTGCCACAAATCTGATTATTTCCCTCCCTCCTTCTCTCTCTCCCTCTGGCCCTCCCTCCCTCCCTCTCTTCCCCCATATACTTCAAAATCCTGGCCCACTCCCGATCAACAAACAAGCAGCACCTCCAGAGTCCTCCTCACAAAATGTGTCAAAAGCAGTTCCGGAAGTGGTTCCACCAGCCCTAACTTGAACCTTGACGGCACCATCAGGGCAGATCTGCAGACTAGAAAAGCTTTTCCAAACAAGTAAGTCATATCATCAAGTTTCCCTCCATAAACCATATCCATTCTCCTTTTGAAATACTTTCCTCTTTTTTGTTTTTAATTTTATGTAACTAGGCTCACATACCCCCAGGCCTGAATAATTCTGGCCTGAGTAGTCTCACTCCATCTATCAGAGTCAAGTCAGAGCCTGCAGATCCTTCTGTTCCCTCAGCAGTCCGAGACGCCTGGGTTTTCGGAAGTCTCCACATGACCCTGAAGCACGCACGAGGTTGGCCCACTCTGTTCCATCCTTCGACCTGCAGTCCAGTCAGGAAGATTTTCTTTGTGGCTTTTTGTTGTCATGAACATAATGAAGACTCCAGTCAGCTGCTGATCCGAGGGCCAGGACTGCTGTGGCTTAATGTCTAAGCACATGTCTGAATGGAGGCATTTCCATTTCATAAATATGATTTCGGTGAATAAATTACTTCGTCTTGGAATTTTAACTACTTCACTATACATTTAAAATTTTCATTTGTATTGCAAACCTCCACACATACCAAGGTAATGTAAAGGCAAAACATCTATCTTTATGGGAAAAAGCACTGTTAAGAGTGTCCAATAATCCCACCCACTCAAGCCCGACTTGAAGCTCAATTCTCTACATTTAACAATAAAAAAATCAGAATGGAAAGTAAGGGTAGTTCAATGCAATTAACAGTAATAGTTATGAAGACAAAAATATTTTTAACAATTATTTTATCCTGACTAAGCCATAGGTATTATTTGAGTCTCACCACAAGTTCTCTCATTTCACAAATAAAGAAACTGAGGTACAAGTAGTTTAAGCAACAGGCCCAAGAAGTCACAGAGCTGGGTCTCCAACTCAAGTGTCAGACACCAATCTCACACAGTGTAACTAAATTTCTGTGCTGATTTCTGGAATGTCAGGTCAGATCTGGTAAAGACAGGGTTTGTCAACAGGAGTAAAGGGATAAATTCTCATGGTTTCTTGATTAAGAGTAATCCAGGAACCTCTCCCATTCTGAACCAGGACCTGACAGTTTGGATGCTAAATTTTTGAGTATCTTGAATGTCTCACAGACTTATTGAGGGGCTCATTTTCTTCCTTCCATAGGAGAAAAATTATGCAATGTAACCGGAGTACTTCAGGCCTTGAGGCAAACAGTATCCTCTTAAGTAATGGAACCATGAAAACCACAAGATCAGAAAAGAAATAGTCATGAGCAAATTACCTGAAAATCAAGGCTAAGATAGACTTCGTGGTTGAAAGCTAACACTGGCCTTTATTCTTCAACCACTATTCACTCATTCCAGAAAAAATGAATGCAGGTTTAAGCTTTGGAATCAGGTGCTTGTTTGAAAGTCACCAGATGGTCTCATCAGCACTTTCCATTGCAAGTGCTTCATCGTTATTATTTTCCTCTGTTGCACTAAATCTCTGTAGCTCATGGAAAGCCTGTGTCAGAGTAGACTAAGACTGGGAGAATGGGCAGAATTGGGGGGTGGAGAGGAGAGGAGGGAAGGAGAGGGAAGGCATAAACCCTTAACAAGTTTCTTTGCATCAAAAGTTGCAATCAGGGCAGAAGTCAAAGTGGCTGCAGAAGTTAAGTGACCTCCAGTAAGCACATTATACAAAGCCTATAGATTCCAAGCCAAAACTGGGGGCAGCTGAAAAAGCAGCTCTCTCGCAGGTAATGTTCAGTAGGTAAATGTCCATAGGAAAATGTTCAAATGCTACCTGGGCTGTTCCACTCTGCTTGCTAGTTGGGTTGTTCCGTACTTCAACAGTGATGCACCCCTAGTTATATTTACTATGGTAAAGTCATGATTTGCCAACAACAAAGTTAAAACGAATTTATGTGCACCCAGAAATACGTTACATTGTTCATATAAGTTCAAAAGTCAAACTAAACTCTATAGTAGTAATCTTACTCTGTTTCAGGTTTGTTCAGTCTTGGCACCACTAACTAACATTTTGAACTGGATAATTCTGTTTGAAGGACTGTCCAGGCATGGCAGGGTGATTAGCAGCATTCCTGGCCTCTCATCAGATGCCAAGAGCAAATCCCCTCCCCAAGTTGTGACAACTATAAAATGTCTCCAGACACTGTCAAACGTCTCTAGGAAGCAAATCAGCCCTGGCTGAGAACAATTGCTCTATTTGTTCAATTTGTTCTATCTCACAAGTCTTTAAAAGGCAAACATAATACTTTGGTACCACAAAGCAACTCTTTAAATACTTAGTCATATACCATGTAACTATGAGTCTTTGATTCTCACCAATTCAAACATCAAGTGCCCTGCTTTTCTTATGCTGGTGTTGTTATTGTATTAAGTTGTTCTTGTGAAGTTCCAGGTCCTATCTGGTTTCCATCTCTCCATCTTCTTTTTCCAAATACCTAGGACCCTTGAATAAACCTAGTTTTAGACTAAGCTCCAACCTCGCATCTCCATGGCTGATCTTGCCTTGGCAAAGAGGGACACTAGCTTAATGGTCTCATAAACAATATCCTGCTACATCTGCAGTTTACCATCCAACCACATCCTTCTGAGACAGTTTTGAAAAATAGAGGATATGCTTGAACTGGAAATAAAGCCCCCACTTACCACTCATTGTTGATAAGTTTTGTCTTGTTCTTACAGTTCTATCATCAATCTCTTGATGTCATGATCCTCTCGGATCATGACCCTGAACCAGTCTCAACTCAAAATGTGTGATTGTTTCACACATTTGTTGATTGCTGATGGAATTGTTATCCCAATATTATTTTGACTGCTTCTTGTAATTCCAAATATCACCTGCCTTAAAGTTGGCCATCCTTGATCTTCCATATCCCATCAACACAAGCTCTTTAGACCTTGTCACATCTACCAGAAGCCATAGGTTGCTACCACCTGTGATTTCACCAACACTCTGGGTACCATCCTCAGTCTGCCAGTCTCATCCCATGCAATGGGAGGGTTTGAAGATCCAGGTCTTTGCTCAACACACTGTAGTTACCCTAACTAGGCTACGACACTCAGATCTACACTGGATACTAGAATTAGTATTCAATTAGCTCTTACAGGTATCTTACTCAAGTTTTACTTATACCTTAAGTCAGAATGTTACTTTTCTTGTTAGATTATCCAAAAAGGATTGAAGATTCGAAAACTAACAGAAACGGGATCTCCAGTATGCCCTTCACAAAGAATGTAATGTTCAAATGCATTATCCTTTTTACACCCACATAAATGAAACACCTTTCCAATTCTCACTCTTATCAAACATTTAATTGCATCAATCTCTCAACTTCATCTCTTTCCTTCATCATAACTACAGTGGGTATAAAATTTAAGTATAGACAGAAAGAAGTCAGAAAAAACATTAAAAACTTGAAAAGTGTCAAAATCCACCAACTGATTTTAATTTCAGCATTTGCATAGACTAAAATTATGCTTATTGTGGAGGGCACCTTAATAGATTCCCTCTTACCAATCCTCTGTCTCCATGAAGAGGTGCATCCAAACCACTCTGATCAGACATAGATACTGGCTAGGCTATAGCCTTACCCACAATTAATACTCATATAGGGCCTTCACACAAACAAGGCCCATTAGAATGCCTTCTGAAATAATTTCAGAACTTCCCAGAAGTTGGGTAGAAACCCCCAGTACTATTTGGATTATTTATTCCACCAGCCCTCAGTATAATTAGGGCGAGTGAGTACCCATGCTAGTGCATGGACTGGGAAATATACACAAGCTAGTTAAAGTATTGTAACAGCAAGAAAGGTAAGTCTCAATCACACAAGCCAATTTACACACAAAGCCAACTGCTCCCAGTGACAAGCAATGCTTTTCAAATTGCAGATCATAACCCACAGGACTGGAAAGAACAATTAAGCGTCTCTCCCCAGTGGATATACTGAAATTATTTTAGAACCTATTGACAGCATTTTTTTTTCTTTTTACAGAATGGAAAGGAAAATTTCCTATGGTGGTGCAAGCAAATAGATAGGTGGATGGGAAAAGTAGATATATTCAATGACTAGTTATCAAGCTCATACCACGTGCCAAGAACTTTTCTAGATACTTAGATACATCAGTGACTACAACACATAAAAATCTCTGCAATTATGATGCTTACATACTACAAGATGGAACAGAAATATAAAATGCATTTCTTGGACTAAGTTATAGATTTTTTTTTTAAAGTTTGCAAGCCATTGTTTATTATACAAAGCTTTCTGGGCATTCTCTCTGCCACTCCATTAAGAATAGACCCAACCAAGGATTGCCCTGTCACACTGGAAAGCCCCAGAAAGGGGCGAAGTGGAAAGAACAATCTAAGTCATCCCTCCTCTACCCTTCCAAGTCTACTGTCAAGGTCAAGCAAGGCTTCTTGAAGCCATCCTTTCTTTGTTCCATTTTGCATCTTCCCTTTTAAGTTCATCTATTTCCCACAGTTCTATAAGAGCAGATCATTGAAAGGGAAGGAAAACTGCAAAATGAAACCACTATAGGTGGATATTCCTTAGCAGTATAGCAGATGGAGCAGTTTCATTTTAATTTGTAATAAATATTCAGGGCCAGTAACCGGCAAACCATTAAAACTGTGATAGCCTATTCTCTTAGGCCAGTTAAACAACCTATCTACACATAGTCTTCCCAAATCTCTTCAGCGATAGCCTAATAGGTATTAACTAATGTCCAATTTAATCCTTCTCCACATAACAATTTGCTTATTTAATTTGTAGCAGCTGTAGCTCACATCAAGGGGGTCTCTCATAGCACCCCGACATTGTGGCATATGTTCTATCATCTCCACAAAGACCCTGGAGAGGAAGAATTATCATCTGCATTTTGTAAGAGAATATGTTAAAGTCTATAGAGGTCAAATGATTTGTCCATGGTCATCCAGCCAGTAAATGGCAGAGTCAAAATTTTAACAAATGCCACATAATTCCACAGAATTACCAACCGTGTCCCCGCTAAGGTGAGGTTCATTACGGGATGGAAAAAATGACAAATTCTTCTCAGAAAATTTATGTGACAAGCCTATGTGTCCCCTTACTTGCTCTTAGTCATTCTTTACTATTTTGTTAAAGATTTATTTATTTATATATACAAGCTGGGGTACAGGCCAGAGTTGCGGGGCGGTGAGAGGGTTCACCAGAGACAGAGTGGGGAGCAGAACAGACAGATCAGAAATACACTGCTGACGGGAGCAGTGGGCAAGGCAGCAGAGGTCTGCTGCACCATGTGTGATTCTCCCCAGCCGGGCGTCGAACTCGCATTGCGCCACCACCGACAGCTACATAGCACAGTGCTCAACCGCTGTGCCACCAGGGAGGCCCCATTCTTTAATATTTTAATGATCATTAATAAAGACTACAGATAAACCATTATGTTTAGAACGGAAGTGTTAATACAAGTACTTTTTCTTACCTATGCTACAATAGGTTTAATTACGTGTTTGCTTAAAATATTTTGCTATTTGCTGCACTAAACCCTTTTACTATCTTGAAGCAGAGTGGAAGGATAAGAGAACAGACTATGGGTTGAGAGTGTCTAGTTCCAGTCCCACTGCCCATTAATTGTATGGCCTGGGGAGGGTAATGTTCGGTTTCCTCACCCGTACAATGGAACTAGTAATAGTAACTACATAGAGAATTGTTTTGAAGATTAAATGGGATATTATAAGTAATGAACTTCAAATACAAAAATAAACACTGTAGTTGCTATTCTTGTGACTAATATATCCTAAGAATCACTGGCTTACCATTCTGCAAGGCATAATTAAAGTGCTATAGTTTACCAAGAAAATAACAAAAGAATAAGTTTGGGCCACAGAGGGGAGGGCAAGAGGGAGTAGGAAAAAGTCTTTAAACTGAAGCTCTTTTTTTTTAAAATAGTCTTCCTAAGCTCTAATAGCAAAAATTTTATGATTGAAAGCTAATATACCAAAGCATAAAGCATATATATAGTTACCACATAATTGAAGCATTGAATAAGGAATATGCTTCAGTCATGTGGTAACTATAACAGCAGTCTTGGAAGAACTTTGGAAACTCCACAATTTCTGTTTTATTTGATCATTAAATATCATTCTTTTACTACTCTCCAAAGACCTTGATTTCCATATTCAACAAAGTAAAGATTATGTTTTTAAAAAGTGCTTTTCAATTATGTGAACTGATTTATTCAATAAATACTAATTAATAGTACTGAGAGCTATGTTACTCTGTTCATCTAATGGAAGAATCTCAGGCAAAGTAAATACAGATTGTGATACCTGAAATCTCTAAAATTTTGGAGCCCTTTTTACAAAATAAAGTACAAAATTACAAACACAACTATTGGGTTCTGTCCCATGGTTTTGGAAGGGGTGTGACCTAGTGACATCCCTGAAATTGATGCTACATTAGTATTTTAGTTAATCTTACTCTGTCTCTTGTAACCTTATTAAAAACATGATTCTTTTATCCCTTGAATTGGAAGCAAATCAACCTAAAAAAATAGAGAAAAGAATGCATTCTCTTTGGCTTTTTTATGCAACACTGAACAAGATATTTCTTAATTTTCCAGCATCAAATGATCAGAGGCTTCCCCTTCTCCTTAGTGACATATAAAGCCAGAGTATTTGGGGGGCAGTTGATCTAAATGACAGTAACAACAGGAGAAAGATCTGTCAGCAACAGGAAGTTATCTTATGGAGACATGATCCAATATAAACATTGTCAGAGCCCATAAATATTGAAATAGTCTGGAACCAGAACCCGTAAATGTAGGAGTGAACTATAAGGTATCAATGTATGATATCAGGCTAGGGAAACTGAGGTCCCTGGCAACTATCCATATACTAAATGAGACAGCCCAAGCATTATGGTAGATCCCGAAGATGTGTGTGTGTGTGTGTGTGTGTGTGTGTGTGTGTGTGTGTATGAACTTACCTTTAAAGAATTAAAAATATTGTCGGAGAAATTAATATGAAGCTCCGATATAAATTCTGAATTATAAAATGCTCTGTAAGAACAGAGAATTATGTCTATTCCATCGTCTATCCCTTCATTTCCCAATTGCTTGGGTTGCTGAGAGGTGCACAGTGGATGTTATTGCCTAACTGATGCTGTTTTTGGAAAGCATTACACTTCATAAATTATTTGAAAAGGAACCATTTTGATTTTATGCTGATATATGAGATATCATTGCTTTGCAATACACAACTGGCATGTTTATTTACTGACCAGAGGCCAGTACCGAAAGTTTGCACAGAAAAATCATAACCATTGTTAAAAGAAAATTCAAATTAATGTTGCAGCATATGTGTATGTGTTGTTTTAAACAACTGTCTCAAATGTTCACCAAATGCAAAGGTCAAGTGTATATCAATATAAAAGAATACAAAGGTCTCCACCATCCGTAAACCTATTCTGTTAGTGAGTCAAGACCATATTTAAAGTGCGTGCATCTCCTCATAATCAACTTCTTTACTTACAAATGTCATTCTGAATGGACATTTGACAGCTGATTAATTCTTTTTTTAAAATATATTTTTTATTGTTATTTATGTCTTTTAAAGTTTGTATTCCCCTTGAGTAGCCCACCACCAATTCACCCGTGATCCATCTCCATGGTCCCTTGTGTTCTTTTCAATTACATTTTGTGCCCTTTTCCTCCCCACTCCCTGTCCCCCCCCCACCCGCTGATTGTCTCTCTCCTATTTGGTTTCCTTATAGTCCTGTTATAAGTGAAACCATTCGATATTTTTCTCTTTCTTTCTGGCTTATTTCACTGAGTATGATTCCCTCTAATTCCATCCATGTTGCTGCAAATTGCATGTGTTTATCTTCTTTGAATGCTGAATAGTATTCCATTGTGTACATGTACCACATCTTCTTGATCCAGTCATCTATTTTTGGGCATCTGGGTTGCTTCCATACCTTTGCTATTGTGAACAGTGCCACAATGAACATACGGGTGCATGTATCCTTTCAGATTAGTGTTTTTGTGTCCTTTGGGTAAATTCCCTAAAGTGGTATTGGTGGGTCGTATGGAAGCTCCATGTTTAGCAGTTTGAGGAATCGCCACACAGCTTTTCATAGTGGTTGGACCAGTTCACATTCCCACCAGCAGTGGAGAAGAGTTCCTTTTTCTCCACATCCTTTCCAGCATTTGTTGTTGCCTGTATTTTTAATGTGTGCCATCCTCACAGGTGTGAGGTGGTATCTCATAGTGGTTTTGATTTGCATTTCCTTGATTATAAGTGATGTTGAGCATTTTTTCATGTATCTGTTGGCCA
>PVIJ01000684.1:0-155508 GCA_004024925.1 Scalopus aquaticus | reverse complement strand
CACATTTTATGGTTTCAGGTCTTACATCCAGGTCTTTTATCCATTTTGAGTTGACTTTTGTGCAGGGTGTGAGGTAGTAGTCTAGCTTCATTTTTTTGCACGTGGCTGTCCAGTTTTCCCAGCACCATTTATTGAATAGACTGACAGCTGATTAATTCTTGTCCCTTTCTCATATGCAAATATAAAGCTAAAATGCATACTTCTGGAAGATTCCCTAGCTGTTGTTTAAAGTGCTAATTCCCTGCAGATTACTATCTTCAGCCCCAGCAAAAACAGTGATCTTTCAATTTGTGTGCCTGTGTGGCTTAAACATATTCATCTTTTCTTCAAAACAATTAAGTGAACAATTAAACATTTGAATACAGAAGGTAGAAAACACTGTCACTGCCTTTGTCAAAAAAGCAACGTATTACAAATGTACCCAATTAACATTTTAATTAAGGGTAACAAACAATAATTAAGCTAATGACATTTTAATTAATTTCCTCAGCTGTAAATGCCTGATGGAAATTATTATTAAATCTGATTTTAAAATTTCCCCTTGCAAAAGCAGTGACCACAAATCACCCATGATCAAAAAGATTTTCCTTTTACGTACTTATAGAGTCATAAAGTGCTATGCACAAGTAAGTTTCCAATAAAGTTTCTCAGTCTTACGAAGCTTATTTTTTGGGTGTTGTGCAAGCAGCAATGCAGTCATGTAGCAATTACATGTTCCAAGGTGCTTCTTTATGCCTTGTGCAAAAACAGTACTAAAGTACTTAAAGGCTGAATTCTACAATAAGGATCTAGCTCAGTTGTTAAATCCAGACCGACCATTTTGCCAACCTTCAGCAACCCAGTTCCAGGATGCCCAATTTTCGTATTACCATAGGTCTGTGAGGTCTATCCCTGCTTTGGCAATGCATTAGGGTAGCGAATTATGGCCATGGCATTAGTAATTTCTCAAAGCAAAGTTAGATTCAATTCAGTTTATTTTTGAAAATAAACAGGGACCATTCAACACTCAGAAGCTAGTAGGGTGACAGTATGGATAATGGTATGACAGCATGCAAAACGAAGCCCATGCCCAAGATGTCTACAGACATTGAATTGTCAAAAAACAAACCAATAACAAAAACAGAATAAGCCTTGCTCTCAGGATTTAACAGAAATAATTTAATTCATTTTTCATTTTGCTTTTTTGTCTCCTATTGAATGGAATACATACTAATAGAGTGTTCACTATTCACCTGAAATCCAGATTTAGCTGAGCAATAACAGGTCCCTCCCTGGTGGAACAAGGGGTTAAGTCTCAGCACTATGAAGCTATCAGCAGCCACTGTGGCACAAGTTTGACACCGGGCCAGGGAGCTTCCCACATGGGGAGCAGACCTCTCCTGTCTCACCCACTGCTCCCCTCAGCAGTGTACTTCAGGTGATCTGCCTGTTCTGCTCCCCACTCTGTCTCTGGTGAATCCTCTCAGCCCCCTGTACCTCTGGCCTATACCCCAGCTCTTGTATGCATAAATAAATCTTAAAAAAAAATAAGAGAGCAGTATCCATAAGATTAATTCACCTTGAGAAACAGTTCTTTGGTATCTGATACAAGGTCAGCTATGGAAAAAATAGGAGAAATTTGGTGGAAGAGAAAGCTCCAGGGTCCTGAGGGTGGATAGACTGAACATCAGTCAGCAAAAAGATAGCAGCTTCGGGAGACAAGTGCTGTCCTTCGGTAAATCATACCTGGAGTTTAAAAGTTACTGATCTATTGTTTAATCCACTAGGCCTTAACTGTTTTTTAATTGCAAATAATAAATAGGTTCAAAGGATAGGGAGTTCTCCCAGTCATGGCTTACCCCTCAGGTGCTACAGAAAAGGCTGCAGGCCCTTGGGAAAGTTAATCCACGCTGGGGGTGGGGCTGGCACTCTGTCTTGGAAGAAAGGGCACTGGAGGCACTTGGAGCCCATTCAAGGTTTCTCCTGGGAAAATCCCTGAAAGGAAATGCAGTTCCACAGACAGGCCTTGATGAGACTCCCAACTGCTCTCCAGTGCAAAAGTGTGTCTCGGCTAAAAGAGTGGGGCGGGGAACAATGTGTCTGGGCTCATGGAGGCCGAACAGGAAGGAGACAGATACAAGGTCAACAAAGACAACCTGAAAGACCAAGAGAAAGAAGAGGGAAGAGAACAAATTCCAATTTGGGGAAGTGCAAGTGGTTCTCCCTCGCTGAGAAATCTGAAAGGTTATTACAATCAAGACACACATTCTCCTTGAAATTTCTATCTCCTTATCTTTAATCAATAGGATTAAAATTGAATGTTCTCGTTTAATTGCCCAGAAATTCACTCAAGAGTAGTATCAGTTCCAGTAGAACATAGCTAGAGCTACTCGTTCCCTCTTTCAAAAACGTGCCTCTATTTACCTCCAGTTACTTGAATGTCTACCATTGGGGTCACTCATTGTACGGCAAGTATTTACTCTATTCCACCCCCTATCACCTCCCTACATTTGATATAGGGGCCTAAACAGAGTCTATTGCAACCCTTCATCTCAAAGAAAGGATCTCCAACTTAAAAAGGGATTTGCTTAGGGGACAGAGAACAGAAACTAATCACCCCAACATCCTTATGCGGTCTTCAGTAGACATGAGGAAAGTATCTGTCTCTAAGTTTGATGCTACTTTGGGGGAATAATTTTTTTATTATGCCATTTAATTGCAAACATGAAGTTAGCATATCCTTGGCATAAGGTTTAAATATATTAGGCATTCAATCCAATGATAATAAATGTAGGAATAAAGAAACCAATGAATAAAAACTGGGCAGGCCACAGAAATGCTCAGGGAGAGCTAATCAATGCTTCCCTAGAAGTTTGAGGGCCTCCCCTCCCCTAGTGGGCAAAGCTGGAGGTTGAAGCATCTTGGCACAAGTGCAGAGTAGTAAGGTTGCCTTCCTACTGCAGGCATGAGGGGCCTTTGGCAGCCCCACTAACCAAGGGTGTGTTTTTAAGGGATCATGATTCCTAACACTATTGTCGGTCTCTAATAATGCTCTGTGCAAGCGTGGCTGGCTAATTCTCTGCTAGCCACAAATGCATTGCAATTCTCTCTTGGTCTCTGTTGTAGATACGTAACTTTCCACATATGCCCGACACCTGCCTCCAGCTTTCCCTAGGGGTTAAGTCTACTCTCTGCCCCTTACAAGTGAACTAGCATAGCACTTTTCCAATATCCTCCAACATATATTTACCATAAGTCAGATGCTGGGCTCAAAATACCTTTTTTTTTCTTTATTATTTTACTCTTTTAAATTTTTTATCATCCTTCCTTTTTGTACGATGCATGCTTTCTCCTTCCAGGTGTTGTCCCGTACAATTCCCACCACCAATTCACCCGTGCACCATCACCATAGTCCCTTGTGTTCACCCCTCTCCCTCCCCCTCCTCTGTAGAGTTTCTCTGGTTAGTAGTTGTCCGTTGATTTTTTTAATTTATTGTAGTTACTTTTTCTTCCTGATCCCTTATTTGGTTCCTCTACATCAAACCCTTCTGAAATAACTCACACAACCCAATTTTGTTGTTTTCTCCTTTATCTGTAATCCTGAACCCTCACACACTTCTGAGTCAAGACTTTATCAGACATTTTTATGTCACTTACTCAGAGAAAGAATGTAAGAGTTTTGCATATAATGAGTGCCCCAAATTGAACTTTATTTCTTTATTAATATTTTGCATTGAGGTAATGTTGGTTGGCAGCGTGGTGTGTATTTTACAAGTGCAGGATCCCCTCTGCAGATGGAGTTGCCATGGAGCGCCCACTACCAAAGCACCTTCAGCACCCCCCATGGTCCACTGCTCCTTCCCCATTTTCCAAACTGAACTGTAACTAGTGACTAAGTAAGTGAAAATACTATAAAGCAGTTCAGACAGCCTTTTGTTCTAACATATGATGCGTCTACTCTCACCCATCTTAGAACTAAACTGCCAAACACACATGAATGTGGCCTATCCACTTGCTACTCAAAGGGTGGTCGGCGACCCAGCATCTTGCTGGACATGCAGAGTCTCAGATGCCAGCCAGATCCACTGAATCAGAATCTGCATTTTTACAAGATTCCCTCAGTGATTTATACGCATAATGAAGTTTGAGAAGCGCTGACTTTTCCCCATCCCAGGCATGGAAAATCTACAGGGAATATCTCTTGAATGACTTAAATAGAGGAGACAATTTGGGTGTCTCTATTTCTCCCCGATCAAACCTGCTAAATTGGAAGTGACTTTTGTACCAGAGGAGTTTCAATTCTCGTCTTGCCTCAGTGACATAAGAAGACAGACATAGAGCAAAGGGCTCACAGGAGAAACAAATCACCATCTGGAAAAAAAAAAAAACTGACAAAGAATTGGTATTTCCCATTGCAACAGCAGGGACCACAAAGGCAGGCAAGTCCCTAAAACCAGAAAATGTCCTCAGAAAGGTGAGACCAGAGCAGGTGAATGCACGGCAGGGCTTAGCAGAGGCAAGGATTCATGAGAACCAGACCAGAAGAAGACAAAGGCACAGGCTGTCTCTGGTCTTAAAGGAGGACGAACTAGAAATTTTAACCTAAGCCCCAAAGGCTCTTTTGTCCATAGCACTGGTTTCCCAAGAGCCTGACTAAGTACCCCACCTACATTACCTCATTCAGCCACAACTGTAATAGTGTTATTATCCCACATCGAGGTGGAGTCACGAAAAAACAAAAAGATGACTAAACTCATCGAAAGCACAGCACTGACAGTGACAGACAAAGGATCCAAAACCCGCTAGCCCCCAGGTTTGTATTTGGCCTCGGTGTTCTATGTCTCCTGGCTATTACAGGTCAGGAAAGCAGGAAAACGTGGTTTCTGTTACACAGTGTGGACTCAGTCATCCCAATCAACCTCCTGGTGGCTTCACAGAGCCCAGCATGGAAGAGTCCTGGGCTACGGGTGCACACGCATGTTTGAAGCAGACAGACCCTTCCTGAAAAACAAGGTCATCATCACAGCAAGTCACAGAGAGACACATTATGAAGTGTTGTCTGAATAAGGAGTTTTTACTTTCTTTCCCAGTTGGTATGTGCTATATATTACAGTTAACATCACATTTTAGCAAAAATGAAGCACTTTTCCTTCCCTTGGGAATAACATTGCCAGCATGACTAGGTGTATGGCCACCTGGCCCCTCCAGACGGAAAGTCTCTGAGCAAGGTTGGGTCTCATTAAGGTAGCACTGGTGACTATATTCTGAAGGTCTTGCAGCCTGGAATGGGCTTCTGCTTTGATCCTCAGTGTCTGTGCTGTCCCAGATGCCTTCTGCAGCTTTGGCCCAAGAGACCCCTTACCTGTTTCTCCAAAAAAATACTCAATCATCCAAGCTGATGTTGCTTCTCAAGATATCAACCAAGCATCACCAGAAAATCCCCCACTAGCTGCACCCTGGTTGAAAAGCAACTTATCCTTTCTACAGGTCTATTTGTCTTAAAAGAAAAAAAAAAAAAAAAACCCAAGACTCAATTATGGGTGGTTATGAAAAGCTACCTGAAACTAAGGGGCCCCCAAGAATATTCTCAACAGTAAACACATCTGGTGGTCTTCTGAAAAGGAACCAGTCACACCGCAACTTCTGCCTGTCAACACCCCCACATTGTGGAATCTGCATTTTTGGTTCCCAATTAGGCTTTTAAGAAATACACAGAGATGGAGGTTGTTTATTTACAAAGAATCTCAGAGAAAAGAATCCAGAATGCTAAGAAGTGCAGAAGCAGGTAAAGGGAAAATCTGCATGCAGTTAGTTGATGAGCGACAATGGTGAAGGGTCCTGGAAGCTGTGCATTTCTTCTCCCGGCAGGATGAAATGTAGCTTATACTGTAGCTTCTATGGGCTTATCCTGTATTCCTTTGCATTCCAAAGCCTTTTAATTCTGGAGACAGCGCCCCCCGCCCAATGGTTTTAATATCAGCTGTTCCTAGGCCACTTTTTAATTACTCTTACTATTTCTCACTTGCTAATTGTTGAATTTTCATGTTTATTTTTAATCTTGAAAACAGAGAAACTGCTATCTCTCCTCTACTTCCCACCACCTTAGGGGAAGTGAACAAAATGGAGAAACTGCAGGAATAGGGGAGACTGGCAGGATACATGGAGGCAACAGGGGCAAGCAAAGTAGACATTTTAAGTCACTCAGACCCCAGTTCTCAGGCGGGTTTTACCACTTACTGTCCATTTTACTAAGCTTGTCAACCTCAAAGAAACTCCTTTTCTTCATTTGTTAAATAGAATAAAGCACAATACTCATCTTGCAGGTCTGGTCTTAAAAGAGAGTGGAGATAAGGCACCTGGCACAACACAGAAATCCACATGATGACAAAAATGATGGTGATGGCGATGATGAGGCAAAGTGCCAAGACAGGGCCGAAGGTAAAGGGAGCAAAGTGAGCTAACAGCAATAGATTGAGTCACAAAGAAAATATTCTACCCACATGATTGACAACTTCATTCTGCTTTGAAAGACATGAGAGCTAGATGGTCAGCTCCACTGTGACCCGCATACTATCCAATTTGACTTCAATTTACCTCCACCTTCAAACTCCACTGTAACTGATAGCTGATCCCAAGGGAAGGCTGACCAAAAGTGTCCTTGGGTGCAATGACTTTGCAAGTTTGTTTTTGAGCTCCTTTTATAAATGAGTGTAGAAATTATGAGACAGAAATTATTCCTTTAAATTAGAAGCACATCTGATGACACTTGGAGAAAACAATTAAAAGATCCCTGAAGAAATTTTCCAGAGGAAAACCATGAATAAAATTATTTTTCAGACGTGGTTTATGGGACAAGAGTTCAAATGCTGAATGATACTTAGGTTCTTAACAGTTTGGAAACATTTGTCAGTCAAAATTAAATGATAGGCATTTGTAAAATAACAAATTAGTTGATGTTATTAGGATGAATCACAAAAATTTCCTTAAAGCTCCTGGGTTTCTCAGGGAGTTTAACACTTCTCATTTCCTCAATGTGAGCAGCAGGTCACATTAATCACAAGACCATAACCCACTTATTTAAAGGGTATATTACATAAAAGGTCGCACAACCTGCTGTGAAATGCTGTATCTTTAGCATTTGGATCACTTGGGATGTTGAAAGGAAGAATTCATTAATGAAGTGTGATTTTATTTATAGTCCACGGGAAAGGCATATTTCACAGCCATCAGAAACTCTTCTGCAGGCAAAAATTCGCAGTTAATCCAAGAGCCACGCAAAGGTAGAAACAAGACCCATCCTGTGTCCCTGACGGTCAGAAACATCGTGAAAGAGAGAGAAATTCTGTTTTTAAAAACTAGTAGCAGAGGGATTGTGTGGAAAAAGGTCAAGTCCAGATCACAGCTGGAGCTCTTGAAAGGGGGGACACCTTCCCCACCCCACCAGGAAGGGAAGAGCAGAGGTGGCTTTGGCCGCAGGCTGGTTTCAAAGTTTGGTGGTAAATGAGATGGTTCCAGACAGACGCATTCTATTTTCTGTGAACTCTTGAGAGAAGAGAGGTGAGGCCAGCGGTGATGTGAACAGTGACTGGATGGTATACAGCAAGTTAATTGGCACACGGAGGACAGTGAGGCGATCTGAAGTAGAGGAGTATGAACTGAAAGGCTCCTGAAACGTCTCAGTCACTTCGCACATTTTTCCTAGTGGATAGGACTCCTGAAGGCCTTCCTTGATTGTGTGCCGCCAGCCCCTCGCCCAGCTCCACGTAGAAGTCATTGTTCATCAGTGCTCTCTGAGTTCAATTAGGCCCGACAAATTCTTGAACTGTCTGAACATAAACTTTAAATAAACACTAGATATTTTTTTTAAGTTTACGCGATGTAATTGTTTTGATGGTGAAGTCCAACGTATTCACAAAATAAAACCCAAGACCTGGGCCTTGCCTTCAAGGTTGGTCAGGGGAAACGGGACGGGGCGGGGGTGGGGGGGGTGGCGGGGAGGAGGGGCCCAAGAGCATCGGCGCTGGAGAGGCTGGGTGACGGCCGCCTGGTCACCTTGGCTAAGCACAGCCCTCAGGGCAGTGCCTGAAGCAGGGCCAAGAGAACCAGCAGCAGCAACACACCAGCCTGGTTCTCTAGGAAAAAGATGCTTTGCAGGCTGGAATCTGGAGAAAAGTTTTGAAGGATACTGCAGTGGGGCTACCAGGCGCAGGGCAGGCAGGGGAGGGCTGGGGTGCCAGGAGGCTGGCAAGCCTCCCAGCTCTCAGAAAATCTTTACACTCTTTCTCTGGGCTCTCGCTGACACTCATGGTCTTGCCTCTTCTGTAGTCACACTGCGTGTCCTCTCGCTGCGTCTTCCGATTGACGCCGCCCTTATATCCCTGGGCTCTAGGCGCAGGTGTGCATACACGCATGCGCACACCCATATTCCAGGTGTCCACCACTAGGCACGGCCCCTTGCCCATGCTCCCAAGCACCTTCTGCATTAACACCATCAAGGCCACAGGTGATTGCCACAGAGGCCAGTGGAGTAAAAAGCCTGATTAACTCATTTACCCTACGGAAACCCATCATTCTGACAGTCCAGCTTTCAAGTGTGACAATGTGGTGTTTCTGCAACTTTTATACTCTTAGAGAAGCAGTTTTCTTATTTGAGAAAATTTCCTTTTCTGACACAAGATGCTGTTTTGAATTTAATTCATCCCACATAACTGTCATCAATCCTATAAAATCAATTATCTTCCTAAATAGGTACTTCATTCAACAAGCAAATGAGTAACATCAAAGGAGAGTAAGCCCCAACCATGAGCTGAATGTCTTTCTAAACCATTCATTTGGGAGGGAAAAACTGAGTTCCCAAGTGCACTGAAGTAGATCCTTGGTACACTGAGCCATACTGGCCCACAGGGGAAGGAAAAAGGAAAAGCAAAAAAGAAGCTATTTAGAACTGAATGGCAAGCTTGGTTCACAAAAGTTTTTTTCACAAATTTTGTCCTGTAGAGTCCTCAAAATTCCACTCAATAAACAAAATGTTTGGCATACAACATATGTAAACATAAATTTGCATATAAATGGGCTTGAATCACACATCAGGATTATTTAAGGAAGTAGAGAAAGGTAACGAAATTAGCCCCTCCTTCTTCTGCCCCTTTTAATTTAATATCTAAGGGGATCTGTGCAACTGGAAGGAAATCAAGAGATTCCTTAGCTTGATGACATGGAACAATGGAGCAGAAGAGAGAGCTCATCGCTCAGCACAGGAGAGGAGGGTGATAGAAAGCCAAGGGCCAGGCACTCTTGATGACAACCTGACATTTAACAATCACCGGTGCCCATCAGCATAAGATGTAGCTACTTTCAGCAAGGGTTATTCATCTTTACAGGGCTGCCATGTCTTAGGAAGAATTTCTGAGAAAAAGTAGCCACTCACAAGATTCTTCACCTCCCATTGACAAAACCATGCATTGGTTACACACATTTCAGGAATTCTGTGTAATCATTGTTCCTCTAGAATGACTATCATGTGTAACCATGAAGGGTGTTTTACCGGTGTGCATAAGCTATTGAATTCCTCCCCTAGTCCAACCCTGAAGATGTCACCAAGGAAAAGAAAAGTGTGTGAATCTAAACACCTAGCATAAAGACTATGAATGGACTCTGGGGAGAAAAAAGATTGGGAGTTGGTGGAGGGAATGGTGAGATGACGTGTATCAGATGTGTGTGAACCTATTCCTCTAGGTCATATACAGTGTGATTATCCAATATGACCTCAATTTTAAAAATTAAATTATAAGAAAAAAGACAGGTAGTACCAAATAGGGAAGAAAAATTGCACCCAGCAGGCAGACAGAGGAGCGACATGGACAGATAGGAGGGGTATGTGTATATGAGGGTGTCCTTTTTACTCTATGATCTTTGTCTCTTACCACTGGGAAGAAGAGCATTAGCAACAGTACTTCCTGCAGCAGCCAGGGGAACTTGAGGGCAGAGCTGGTCTGGTTGGTGCTGGGTAAAGCTGAAAACAGGTGCAGACTGATCAGTCTGCCCCGAGGGGCCCCTCCATCAATCTGTCTCCTCCATAGTCCTGGCTTAGGCCTTGACAGCAAAGATATGAAAGGTGTAGAAAGAGAATAGACTTTGAACAGAGGTAAAGAAAGGTTCTCTCACATTTCTTAATGAGACGGAGCAAATACAAGTTTAAGTTCAGGCCTTGGTGCTATGAACTCTGTGTCCTGTGATGCACCATCAGCCTCCCCTCCTTAAACACAGCAGGCAAGACACACGCTAGAATCTGGCTTTGGCTTTTCCCCGGTGATGACATCTCAAGTGATGGAAGTAGGTTAGGGCTCACGGCAGTGACCTGACATTGGGGGTGTGCGGTGTGGATGGGAGATAATACACAGAACAGCCACCTGTACCCACTGGACCAGGATTAATGGGAAGAGAAATCAAGAAGTTAAAGAAAGCAAAACAAATGTCTTCAAAGAGGGCAGAGAGGATAATGATAACATAAAGCCAGAGCGAGGAGTTATCAAACATATTTCAGTAGAAATACTGAATCTGGTGAAAATAAAGTTGAAAAAACTACACAGAATAAATAGCACAATGGATATAGCCAAAAATCGATCGAGTAAACTCAATCAAGAGGAGAGCCAGGAATTCTCCCACAGGCACGGGGAAAGAAAAGGGAGGTAAACATAATAATTGAGATATGTGGGATATACACATACCCTCATCTTTTTATCAAAAGTTGCAGAGGAAAGGGGGAAATGAAGGAAAATAGTTGAGGAAATAACTACTAAAAATGTCAAAAAGTTAAACAATGATGAAAGATCACAGATTTAAAAAAAAAAATAGAATGGGAAAGGAAAGGAGAGGAGAGGGAAGGAGTGGCCAGATACAAAATCATCAAAGATTACTATTCTAGACTTTTTGGAGCCATGAATCCCTCTGGCAGTTTGATGACTTCTATAAATCTATTTGAAAATATTGTTTTTAATGCATAAAACAAGATACATAGGATTATAATTTAAAGCCATTTAGACTGAAATATAGTGACCAAAATTAAGATAAAAAAATCTGTGGCATAGTAATATATGTTCTCCTTTATTAATGTATTCCATAACAAGATTTAGTGAAAGTTCTAAGAGCTATGATAATTTTGAATACTCACAACCCACCACAAAAAAAACCTGTGTTGCTGTTGAAATTTAGGGGGTTGGTTGTAACTGCAGCCTGATCAATTATTAATGAAACACGAGCTACATGCTTAGAACTGAGTGATAAAAGTAGAAAACAGAGCAAGATTTACAGTACAATATCAATGATAAAAATTAAGGACGCATTCACATGCAAAACACCACCGCACTTAGCAAAGATACACATATTTTAGAAACCATTTAAGACATATTATCAGACACCAGAGTGGATGCTAAGGGAGAGAAGGGAGTTGGAGTAGTGATCAGGGAAGATGAAAGAGAAAGAAATAAAACAAGAAGAGGGCTTTGCACCAATCAATGATGATGATGATATGCTACAAACTAAGGAGAGTGATTAGCTTAACTATCTGTACCTGAGATCTAATTAAAATAAACTCCACCATTACAGATGATTGGAGGCTGAAAGTAAAAAGTAATTGGCATTTATAGAATAGATAGGAAAAAATTATGAGAGCAAATAGAGAGTTCGAACAAATAAGCATAGATTTGTCAGGTCTAACACTCCTAAAATTGCTGCTTTCAGAGATGTCCTTGCCCCATCTCAAGAGAGAATGCCATAGAGGCCAGGGCAGGGACAGCATGGGGGGGACATGGGACAGCCCTGGGGAGCAGCCTCTGAAATGTCAGTCACAGATTATTTTTCTGTCAATAGCTCAGACAAAGGACGCCCAGGGCACTCTCAGATCTCCAGGGATTGTTCAGGTATTTGGCTGCATATATGACCTCCCACCCATGACCCCAAGAATTGGCCAAATACACTTTCCTGGTCTTTTCACTGCCCCCTAGTTGTAGGTGATTGCAATGTAGAGCTAATTGGTGTTCATCCTTACATACGTTTTTCAGTTTCTGAGTCCCAACCTCCCAACACCAGAGTGACAGCGTACCAAACTCTCCAAACAAGTCCTCTTGGTCCCCAAACAGGCCAAAACACATACTTCGCAAGAGAAAAATGACATGAAAACACAGATCTTCCTCAACCTAGGATGGGGTTACAGCCCGATAAAGCTATCGCAAGTTTAAAATATTGTAAGTCAAAGTATTGAAGACACCTAACCCACACCGTAGCTTAGCCTAACCTATCATAAATATGTTCAGAACCCTTACGTTAGCCTAACACTGGGCAAAACAATCAAACACAAAGTCTATTTTATAATAAAGTAGTGACTATCTCACGTAATTGATTGACGACTGGACTGAAAGTGAGAGTCAGAATAGCTGTTTACCTGGTGACATTGGGGCTGCTGGGAGCTCAGTGCTGCTGCCCAGCATCAGGATAGAAAGTTTTAGCACCAGCCTGGGAAAAGATCAAAATTCAAAGTACAGTTTCTAAGAATGCTTATCACTTTCACACCATCCTAAAGTCAAAACATGGCAAGTCCAGCCATCAGAAGTCAGGAGCATCTGTAATGCTGACAGGCGCTTTCCCGCATGCGGGTTTGGCCGGAGGAGACAGCAGACTGTGAGCTGCTTAGCTAAAGCAGGTCACAGAAAAGGAAAATGAAGTCTTTGCTTTGGGCTCTCCTGGCTATTCTTCCAGTCATTTTTTTTTTTTTTTTGTGAACTAATAATAACAGATCTGATCTACATGCAGGTTCTCTTGTCTAAAATTACATGTGTTTTTGTGACTGATAATAAGATGCAAGATAAAGAGATAAAGCATTTGCAAGCACAGAAAATTAATGGAAAGGCACCACTGAGTGTATGCTGAGTTTAGCCACAAGCATCTACTTGCAAAGATGACCTAATTAATTGTTACATGAATGATGGGGAGAAGAGAAACACAGGCAAAGATTTTAGACAAAAACAGCACTAACTTCATGGCACTGTTGCAGCAATTCTATGAAGAGCTTATGGCATGATTTTAATACAGCCTCAAACTTGCCAGAATGAATACCTGAGGGTAGAAAGCCATTTGTCTCAGAGAAGAAAAAAGAGACAGAATTAAAAAGTGACCTTAAATATGTTCTAGTAATCATTAATCTGTCTTAATATTCTCCTCTTCCTCTTTAAGTTAAGTTGTTTTGCCACAGACTTTCCTCACCAACTGTACATTTGTAGAGTCCCTGAGCTTTCCACTGCTTTTTCCATGAGGATTCATGTTACTTAAATGGCAAATA
Organism: Scalopus aquaticus; assembly: GCA_004024925.1. NCBI lineage: Eukaryota > Metazoa > Chordata > Mammalia > Eulipotyphla > Talpidae > Scalopus > Scalopus aquaticus. Next base: position 142,196 of record PVIJ01000684.1, on the reverse strand, counting down.
GAGCAAAGATAAAGAAGGCTTGCCTTTTTATTAAATTAGAGCATTCCAAAATTTAAACAAAATAGTCCCAATTCTGGATTGCCCCCCAAAGGGCGATATTGCACTTACGTGAAATAAAACATGCTTCAAAGTCTGAAGCAGACCACTTTGTTATTTTCACAAATAAAAGATGATTCTGAAAATTGACTTGACTTCCACAGTTGGAAAGCAAAACCAAAGTAAAGAACAAATACTCTAATGGAATATAAAAGAACATATTTAATAAAGAGGTTTCATAAAAGCATTGGCTAAGCATGAGAAAACTAGAAAATGGTATTTTAAAGCCTATTAACATACATCTCTTTCAAGAAAACACCAATTTAATAGCAGGAGAAGGAGGGGATACCCATCTCCCACTCAGGGAAAGCCCAGTCACTGTAGCACATGCTCAGACACGGCTCCTCCCTGCAGAGGTGGCAGGAGGGGGTGCGAGCTGGGCATGGAAACCTGCCCCTGGATTCCACACTTGGATGACACAACAAACTGGCTCCTGCCTTTGCCCTGTATCCAAATGTAATATAGTAGGAACCGATACTTAAAACCGGTAAAGCAAGAGTTTACCAACACATGACAAAAATAAAAGGTCACGTTCCAACATTGATACCTTAGAAAACAGTGTACGAGGAAAAAAAGAGAAGACCCTGGAGATGGACAGAGCAGGACTATGTAAGGAGGTTCACACACACACACACACACACACACACACACACACACACCCTCACAAGTTACGCTGGGGAGCTGCAAAATCTTGAGGCCTCACATCAATAATAAATCTGGAGAAAGGCAAGCTTAGTGAGCTGGCCTTTTTTTCCTCCTCCTCTGGGGAGCTAGGGAGAGGCTGCTAGAAGAGAACTAGCAGTTCTCTAGAGAAAGAGAAGCCTCTGGGCTCTGGGGTAACTTGGAGGACTGTAAGCATGGGGGGACCCTCTCATGGGAATGGAGATCCTCCCAAACCAGGTTGTCGTTTCGCATCACCTCTTTAGAGGGGAGTCCAGATAATCTGACAACTGTGGCCACCTAGGCTGGGCCTGCCTGCTCACAGGCAAATTCTCAGTGATTATAAAAGCGAACCATGACTCCCCTTCCCTCAAAAACCAGCAAGGTGCTTGGCAAGCAAGCCTCCGACATGGGGCGAAAGAGAGTCACAAACCATCACTACTTCTGGATGATGGGTTGAGGTCATTGTTTTTAGTTTCTTCTCTACACTTTTCTGATTTTGCTTAAGTCATGTTGTAATGAATAAGACAACAAAACTTTTTTTAATTTAAAAAATAGCAAGCAGCAACACTGATGGAGCTTGAGGGTATGATGCTAAATGAATTAAGTCAAAGAGAGAGAGAGAGATTGTATAGTTTCACTCACCTGAGGGGTCTTTCTTAAAAAATGAAACTCATGGCAAAAAAAACAGATATGTGATTACCAGAAAGGGGTAGGGGTGGGGGTAGGGGAATTGGGTGAAGGTGGTGAAAAAGCACAAATTTCCAGTTACATGATAAATACAAACAAGGGATGTAAAGTATAATACAAAGGACACAGCCAACACTAGTGATTGGTATATTTGAACGTTGCTAAGAGAGATCTTAAAAGTTCTCATCCAAAGATTCTTTTTTCCTTTTTGTTTCTATGTGTGATGATGGATGTTAACTAAACATTATGGCAATTATTGCACCTAGCTAATGCATTATTCTGTGTACCTTCCACTTACACAGTGATGTCAATTACCTCTATAAAACAGAAAGAAAAAAAAAAACAGTGAAAGGAAGAAGTGTGGCCGTGGTATTATCGCACCACTAGGATTTTTAAGAACCACGAACCTGAGTTTGGGCTATCACAAACCATTTAATATTCCTGTATTCATCAAATAAACCCAACCATTTGCTACTTTGACCTTTGAGAGGAAATGAGAAAAGAAACATAGAAAGGAGAAAAGTGTCAAGATTCAGAAAAAACAAGACTAGCATAGCAGGAAATTGGCCTGTGCCCAGTGGAAAGGCTGCTGATCCTGGAGCGTTGAGGGGGAGGTGGAACCTCTCCGTGGTCCTGGCTTTTCCCTCCCACCCCACACTTCCAAGGCAACAACTCATCACCCCAATCATCACCCAGCCCTGACAGCCAGTCTCAGTTGTCTATAGTCAGGCCAGCAATTGCAGAGGGCGGGAAGTGACTATCAGGTGACCACAAATGCATGTGCATGTGTGACCCCTGTGTGTGGCCCCTGTGTGTGTGTGATGGGATGCATGTGTGCACAGTAGTGCTGCTTAAGCAGAACTGAGATTGACTCCAACACAAACAGCTGAGATGTGAAAGAAAAGTTCTTTACTTGAACTTTCTTTCTACAGTTCTTTACTTGAATGTATTTTTCTACAATAAAAAAAAATCTGTTACTCATTTAAATTAAATAACTACTTCTGTTCGGGCCTCCCTGGTGGCACAACAGGTTAAGTCTCAGCACTATGAAAATATCCACAGCCATTGCAGCACGAGTTCAATCCCTGGCCAGGGAGCTTCCCACACGGTGCAGCAGACCTCTCCTGTCTCCGGCTGCTCCCCTCAGCAGTGTACTTCAGTAGATCCGCCTGTTCTGCTCCCCACTCTGTCTCTGGTGAATCCTCTCACCACCCCTCACCTCTGGCCTACACCCCAGTTCTTGGATGCATCAATAAATAAATTTTAAAAAGAATTAACCTTCTGTTACATATAAATAAGCAAGACAAATACAATGATAAGCACAATTTACAGGGAGGCCAGCAGGACGCCTGCACCTCCTCACCACTGACCGGGTTTCAGTGGGTCACAGGGGTCACCCTTACTCTATGGGACACGATGAACGGAGAGGATGTGTCAAGTAAACTGCGCCCAGTATGGTCGTATCACATCCGCAGTAGGACAGTTCTGGTCACAGAGATATTGAAATGTGTGCCATGAAATAGCCAAAGATACAACGATGTAAACCAAGTCTACCTCAATAAACATTCATAAAAATGAAAAGGAAGGGAATGCAGTGCCAGCTTCACTGCACTGTTAACTGCGTGATCCTGATGGACCCTTTAGCCACCTGGGTCTGTTTCTCCAACTATAAACGAGCTGGACCTTTATCATTTCTGAGATTCCTTTATGTTGTAAGAATTCCATGGTCCCAGTTTTTCTCCCAGAACTAGCACACTCTGGGGTCCTGTGATGAACAGGGGCTCCAGGTGGCTTCTGCTGTTTGCAAAGCCCCAGGCCAGCCCCTTCCTAGACAACTGCCCCGTCTCTCCAACGTCTCTCCATATAGGGCCCATCTCCACTGCTTTGTCTTCTATTTACTTCCATCCCTTTTCTCCAAGGTCAAAAGAGAAAGACACAGAAAGGAAGACCTGAGCTCTTTCTTCCGCCTACTCAAGACCCAGGATGGCTTACTTCCAGTCAGAGAACGGTTGCCTGGAAATCTCCTATTAACTCCAAGTAATTTTATTGCCTCTTTTTGCTAGACAAACTATTCTTCTGGTTCCTCCCTCCTGTCTTACCAGGGAGTTAATAGTAAAAGGATTTATTTAACTCGACTGCATTTTATAACCCCTGCTGACTTCCAACAGCAAACTCCATACAGCCTCTTACTGTAGGCTTGTCCTAAATGAACCAGAACTACTTTTTCTCATCTAAATATTTTAAACCTAATTGGAACACAGCAAAGCAAAGCAAATCCAAAAGGCAGTTAGAGTAGTTTCCTTATGCCTTGATTTATCAATGTCTGAGACTGGTCTATTGAAATACAGCTCTTGTTTTACAGCTCTAAGATCAGCTGAAAACAGGAATACAGTTGGAAGGGAAAAGGGAGAGAACTTTACCAAAATATCTAATGGCACTGGTTTATCAATGTTTCCAGAATATTTTCTGTAGTTACATGGGTGATGGCTAGAGCCCAAAGTGCTAGATTGGAGGTGTGGAGGACAGTGCAGTGAAGGGAACCTCTCTAGGCATCAGTAGAAGTGTGTGGCATGGAAGGAGAAGGTGGTGCTGTGGGAATAAATGGCAGCTCCAGATCCATTCTGTATCCTCCTCCATCCTGCTGTGTGCCTGGACACTGACTTCCGTGAGCCATACAGTCTACCTTTGTCCTCTACCTTCCCACTAAGTTTAGTCAATGGAGAGGACTTACCAGGGATGATAAGGCAGGAGCAGAATAAAGTTGAGATGTCTGAAGCCCCCACCCTCTTCCTGCTGGGATAGGAATTTCTCTGCTGAAGGTCATAGCTCCTACCAGGCAACCCCCCCCACCATAGATGCATGTCTTTTGGGGTGCCAGTGATCTCTTTAAGCTTAGATAAAGGTAGTAATGGCTTCTCATTATGACTAACTCTTGTTAATTTCCTTAACTCTTAACCTTTGTAAATAAGCCCTTCAGTACATTTCTTCTGAATAGTTCATTTCTTTGGGTGTACTACAGATATTGTGATTATTTCTTAGAGTAGTTTTTATCTTTTAGAGATACATCCTGAAATATTTAAGGATAAAACACTATTTAAATGAGACAGGTTTGCCATGGTTGATATTTGCCAAACCTAAGAGATTGGTAAATTAATACATGGGTCTTTCTTAATCATTGCCTCTCTACTTTTGTACCTGTTTAAATTAATCCAGCGTACAAAGATTTTTAATGGGAAGAAAGTCTCTTTAATCACTCCTTTTGGATATGCCATCTGTTTTCCATGGGGATCTGGACTGATACAGGAGTAGAGGAGAGAACAGTAGAGAATATCAGCAAAAAGAATACGGTCTATTATATAATTTTGCCTGGAACTATCGCTGCAAAGCAAGAGTTCCAAATAATGTGTTTATGATTCTTTCCAAACTGGGAATAAATAGTAAAACCTCGCTAAGTTGCCTTAATTAGTACAACAATTCAATCTGACGCAAAAGATCTATGTAGTAAATTATTTTAAATTTTTTAATGAATAATTTATTTACTTTCCATTTCAGACTGGCCTTCATTCATTCATCAAGCTGATCTCACAGTGTACATTTTTTGCAGATGTTTATAGAAAAAATCTGTTATAGCTGTTTCAGACATACTTTTCCTCATAATAACATAGGATTCCTGGTACTCTCCACTTTAAAACTTACCATCTCAAAACTAAGTTTATTTTATTTCTTCCTTAAAGTCTGTCTGGAGCATATTAGTTGAAATGAACTCTCCTTCTCAGGGACTGCTGTCTGTGCAGTCCCTGCTGCACCAGGTAGTGGATGACTCTGCAAGGTTCTTAATCCCTCGGGACCTCCACTTCATCAGCAATAAAATGAAGGTCATAAGGCCTCCCCGGTGGCGCAGCGGTTGGGCGCTGCGCTGTGGAGCAGTCGGCAGCGGCGACGCGAGTTCAACGCCAAGCCGGGGAGAATCCCACATGGTGCTGCAGACCTCTCCTGCCTCACCCGCCACTCCCCTCAGCAGTGTATTTCTGATCTGCCTGTTCTGCTCCCCGCTCTGTCTCTGGTGAACCCTCTCACCGCCCCACAGCTCTGGCTTGTACCCCAGCTTGTATGTATAAATAAAAAATAAATCTTTAAAAAAAAATGAAGGTCATAGCAGTATTTATTAGGACCTAGCTGAATATTTTTTTAAAGATTTATTTATGTATACAAGGACTGGGGTGTAGGCCAGAGGTATGGGGGGGGTGAGAGGATTCACCAGAGACAGAGTGGGGAACAGAACAGGTGAAACTAATGAAATACACTGCTGAGGGGAGCAGCAAGCAAGACAGGAGAGGTCTGCTGCACCATGTGGGTGAGATCCCAGGCTGGGGATCAAACTCATGCTGCAGTGGCTGCCTATAGCTTCATAGTGCTGAGACTTAACCCCTTGTGCCACCAGGGAGGCCCAGGACTTATATGACTATTAAGGAAATTAATGTGGAATTGGTTAATACTAAGTCATCAATAAATGTTAGCTATTATTATCATTTATTCAATGAACAGGTATTGAGTTTCCACTTTGTGTATTTTTATTTTCTAAGTTCTGAGGCTACAACTGTAATTAAAAACACATGCCCTGGTGAACCTACCTTTAAGCAGGAAAGACAGATAATAAACACATAAACAGAAAAATATGAGGCTTCCCAATAGTGCCAAATGCAATGAAGACACAGAAATAGTGAAAATTGTGGAAGATACTGTTTTTTGAAGGTGGACTGGAATGGCCTAAGAAGCTGACATTTTGGTGAAAAGGCACATATTGAAATTAGTTTTCAAACCAGTTTTACCACCCAAGAAATACCTCTTAGATCGTTATCAAAAGATTGCAACATTGGGGAAATTTGTTTTCCAACAAAGTCATGATGGTGATCCAGAATTTGAACCTGGACTGGGAGACTTGTCAATGGAAAAATTCTCACTATAAACTGAAGTATCCATTCCAAAACATTTTACTGCCATTTAAAATATTATCATCTTCCCCCATTGTCTTTTTCATACAGACCTAATTTTTCCAGCACAACACTCTGTCATCACTACTCTTCACACTGTTGACAGAATCTTCTCAGGTTGAGCTTTCACAGACTCGGCCTTTTAATTTCTTCACCTTTAATTGTTTCCTAAGAAATTGCTTTCAGTCTGAATTACACCCTTAAGCTGCTTTCACACTACTTTCACCTGTTCCCCTTTTATATCAAAGTCATTGCCACTAACTTCTTTCATCGTCTTCCACTTTGTCACTCTTTTTTATTGTTTTTCATTTCCTTATACTGCCAAAGGGAAAGGAGATTCCAAAAGAAGCTGCTAACCCAGAGGAGGTGTGTGTTTGAAGAGAAGGTGAGAGGGTCCACTGATGGGAGGGGAGGATTCAGAGAAATGAGATGCAGGTGAGAAGGAACATGATCCAAGAGCCCCACCATCATTTTTCTGACAATATCTGAATCTGAAAATTAATAAAATAAGGATTTGTGTTAGAAAGTGTCAAGAGATTCAGGAAGATAAATATGATGCTTATTTCCACAAAGGGAAAAAAAATTCCTGTAATGAAAATTGTCACCTTATGAGTCCTTTGTAAGTGGGTTAATGAAAGAGAATGTGTGTGTGTGTGTGTATATACATACAGACCTATACATGCATATACACATATACATACATATATACATACACACACAGAGAGAGATATATATTTCTAGCCAGGAAAAATCATAGTGGGAAGGTTAATCCTGAGTTATTGGGCTATTCCTCAAGTCAAGTAATGCACAGGTAGATATCTCGGCTACCGGAATATTCCTCTGTGCTTCCTACACCTTTGTGCTGATGATTTTTATCCTTCTTCTTCAATCACAGGGCCCCAAATCACTCAAACTTAGAAAAAATAAAAAGCTTAGAAATTAAATTCTTAAGATTAATGTCTTAAGGAATTCACATAAAACCATATAAAATGTAGAACCTTCACCAGAAACTCAACTCAGATTAACGATACTGCTTTCTGAAATTGTGATAAATGAGAAGCACAAAAAATCAGCCAAGTTTTCATCTTGTCACACCTCCCACGTCCAAAGACTGGCTGGTGACTAAAATGGTCCCCAGAAGCAAGGAAAGAGGCAATGGAGCCACCCTGTGATGGACATTCTAGAAAGCACAGAACTGGATTTTGTAAATTTTTTTTTCATTTCTTTCTTTTCAGTAATAATAAAATATAATCTCATTATCTCACAAGTTAAAATATCACAGAGAAAAAGTACCTGAGAGTCCCAGCCTTCTGCATGTTTACATTCTAATACAAAGATTGCCCTCATTAAAATATACGGTATTGTCCTAGTTCACACTTTCACACTTTTTAAAAAAGAATATTTATACAATTTCTTAAACAACATGTTAACATTAGTACTGTTTCCCCTTCGAGGGACCTATGGTGTGACACATTTTAATTTCCAGACAAAGCTTGACCCTGATCAAAGGAAACTACATCCTCTCCCCCATTTTTATATTAGGATTAAAAGTTACAATCTGCAAGCATGAGAGGAAGAAATTTGAACGTTTACTAAAAGAAGGAAATCACCAACTCTGAACATCCTTTTAAAATCCAGAAACTGAAGGGACCTTCTTGGTGGTGCAACAGGTTAAGTCGCAGCACTATGAAGCAACCCAGAGCCACTGCAGCACGAGTTTGATACCCAGCCAAGGAGATTCCCACATGGTGCAGCAGACCTCTCCTGCCTCGCCCACTGCTCCCCTCAGCAGTGTATTTCAGTCGATCTGCCTGTTCTGCTCCCCACTCTGCCTCTGGTGAATCCTCTCACCCTCTACATCTCTGACATACACCCCAGCTTGTACGCATAAATAAATAAATCTTAAAAAAAAAAATCTAGGAACTGAAGGATAAAAAGAAAGTCCTGGTGTTTCCAGTGGCATGCCAGAGGTGGGAGGAAGGGGGCAGTTTGGCATCCAAGTAGAAAGGGATACACTGTCTCTAGAACACTTAAACAACCAAACCAACAAAACCCAGGTCTACTTTTTTATCACCATGTGCCAATAATTCTAAACAACCTAAGTGATAAAATACTCCTCCTTCCCAAAAATTTTTATAAAAAGTGAAAAACTTTACTTACTCATTGGTCAATGACAAAAATTTACATTAATGTGATTAAAAAGTACCTTTTGGGGTATATAGCTTTATTTTTTTTTCCTTTTGGGTATATAGCTTTGTTTTTCCTTTTGGGTATATAGCTTTATTTTTTTGAACTTATTACTGACATAATTATACATATATATTAAGAGCCCAATAAAAAACATTTCCACTGCTGCATTTTTATGGTCATTAATATCATGCATTTAATTTCAAAAGAAATAATTTTGAAGATAGTCATGTCGCATGAGGAAGAAAGAGTTAAAAATGTATGCCAGTTATATACACCACTGGCATCCAGGGTGGCAGATTCTAGGACAGCTAAAAGAAAATATCTCTTTGGAAGGCACAGGGAAAAAAAGGGAAAATGACCACCAAGATCCATGGATGCATCCACTCCTTTACACTTAATAAATGGGAAGTACATCTCCAGCACTGTGCCAAGCACTGATCTAGGCACTAGGAATATAGTTGAGATAAGCTTCAGGTCGTCTGGAAGCTGATATTGTAATAGAAAAGCATAGATAATAAATGATAATATAACGAACTGGTAATTACATAGTACAGAAGGCAGTAAGAGCTATGGAGAAAATAGTAAGTGAAACATGGTGTGGGGGGTCAGGAGTGCTAGGAGGTTACAGTTGAAAACAGGTGGCTATTGGTCATTGGGAAGAAGACTTTTGATCAAAGACTTGAAGGCCATGAGAATGTGCCATGTGCCACTGTCCCTAGTGCTGACCCCATGCAGAGGGGACTAAAAGGATGCCTCTTGGTAGTCTAATTGGTCCTCCTGGTCCCTGAGCTCTGATATATTTTTTTTAAGACTATTAATACATTCATTCTGCTTAGATCTCTAACAGTAAAATTTCTTAACATCATAGCATTTCTTTGTCACAGTGGAAGGCTTTTAACTTGTCAACTATTTTTTAAAGTCACTTCCAAGGGGAGCATTGTCAGAAGATGAAAGGCATCATGGTGGGTACCAACTTTACCCACACTTCCCACTGACAATTGAATTTGAAGTTAGGGTTGAGCAAATATAATATTATTTTCTAACAATGTAGAAAAACATTTTTTAAAGTTTTCTCTGCTGTTTGCTAACACTCAGTATCTTGCCAGCGTTCACCACCCTGAGCTGGTGATTTCCCAATGCATCAATGCAAACAAACCTTGGAAGTCCAGATTTGAATGCTTGGACAACACATGACCGCTTGGGATGGTCAGCATGGATATACAGCATGTACTGGAGCTATGCACTGAGGATGATAAATTAGCCTCTTTTTCACACTTGACAGATTCCACCCAAGCAAGTCTCACAAGAAGTAGCAACTCCCTATTTAATATAACTTAAGGACATTAGGAATCTTGCCTTGACTCCATCACCTGCAAGCTCTTCAAAAGAAGACAAATACCTTGAGACCTCATTAAAATGTGGCAAAGATTGTACAATAAGAAGTGACTCTAAAAATGTAACCCAGGACCTTCCTGGTGGCGCAGTAGTTAAGCGCTGCACTGTGGAGCTGTCGGCAGTGGTGACACAGGTTCAACACTCAACCGGTGAGATTCCCACATGGCACGGCAGACCTCTCCTGCCTCGCCCACTGCTCCCCTCAGCAGTGTATTTCAGTAGATCTGCCTGTTCTGCTCCCCACTCTGTCTCTGGTGAAACCTCTCGCCGCCCCATGCCTCTGGCCTGTATCCCAGCTTGTATGCATAAATAAATCTTTTAAAAAAATAAAAATGTAACCCATAATTACACTCAAATGGGATTATTAATACTTACGTCCTATCCATTCCTTAAAACAGTTTTCTATAGGACAGAGTACAACGAGACCAGAAGGGGATACTGATTTCAAAAGGGAAGAACAAAATCGACAAATTGAATTTGAGGTTAAAACTGAGCAAACATAAGAAACATACAAGTCCCTGACAGCCTAAAATTCTCTAGGAAAAGGTAAAATGGAGGGAGGATATCCCCTGTGGGTGCCACTTGTCACTACAATCAGCACTTACATTCTAGAATTCTCCCCATCTCAACCCCATTCCAACTCAAGCTACAATATGTAAAGGATGGGTTATTCCTTTGATGCTAACTAAATTACAAATTTCTTATTACTTAAAAGAAAAAAAATGTGATTTTCATTTAAAATTTAGAAATATCACCATTGGGCAATACGTATATTTAAGGAAGTTTAAAAAATTCATTGAGAAAGAAGATTTAGTGCATATTAACCATTGCCTTGGCCTCATGGCTCCAAGTCTGGTTCCAGTCCTCCCGGTTGGTCACCTTCAAACATGGAGCTGCAAAGTCCAGGTCCCAAGTCCGACCACCTGGTCGACCTCTTATTGGCGGTAAGAGGCCCAAAGTTGGAGTATGGGTCTGAATCTGAGTCCAACTACCGCTATCTGGTGGACCTCAAGAGCCTCCAGGCTGAGACTGGGTCTGTCAGGCTAGTTGACTTTGTACTTGGAGCCATGAGGCCCAAGGCCTGGGTCCTGGATCCCAGGCATGGTCAGCTGTTGACCTAGGGCTTGTAGCTGCAAGGCTAGGACCCAGGGCAGGAGCCTGAGTTCCAGGTTTCAGGTTCAGTCTGCTGAGTGACCTCTTACTTGGAGCTACGAGGCCTATGTCCATGATCCCAGGGCCTAGGTTTGCCTGGCTGGTCAATCTCAAACTTGTTGCCACAAAGCCAAGGCTTGGGTCCAGGGTCACATGTCCGGCTAGCTGGTCTACCGCGGACTTGGCCCTGCGAGACGGGACGCCTGAGTACTGGTCCTGAGCCTGATCCAGCCATCTGGATACAGAAGTATAGGACCTCTAAGCACAAAACTTTGATCCAGTGTAGTGACTGATTACTTAATGGAAGTGCTGATGGCTACAACACAGAATGAGAGGCTATTATTATAGAAGTCCAGGACCAAAAAAAACTAGGTGCCTTTCCATTTCATTCCTCGAAAGTTCATGTGTAGAAGTAAAAGTTTAGAATACCGTATCACATTATATACATAGATCTTGTTGCAATCACCTACTCGTTACATATTACATTGAGATGGGTCCTGGAGCCTCGCCTTCCACTTCCACGATAGCAAGGTCCCTTGAACAATGTCGGCTCCTTAGCCACCTCATTCCATTTCCCAAATGGCCACCCAAGCATTGCGCTCACAAGTTCTTCAGCTCAGGTACCAACACTGTACCATCTAAGGATTCTAAGGTGATCCCAACCTGAATCTATGTATACAATGTACTATGGGCATTTAATCTTTCACTCCTACACACATGAAAATTTCTGCCCACTTAATTGTCTTAGTAAATTTCTGTCTCTTGTCATCTTTCTTATTATGTATGCATTACTCTCTATCTCACTCGGGTACTTTGAGACTTAATTAATAATGTGCACTGATTTGAGTCTTTAGGGGGGAAAGAACCTTACGTATATATTTGTATTGTGAAGAATATAATATGATAAATATGCTAAAACAGCACATAATGAAAGGAGTGCCTTCAGACAAGTGAAGGGAATATGTGTGGAACAGAGACACTGAAATTGTATAAACCATGGCTAAAGAAATAACCAGAGCATATACCTGGGCAAGAAAAAAATAAGTTTGAGATCAGAAATATTTTTTTGAAGATTTATTTATTTATGCATACAAGCTGGGGTACAGGCCAGAGGCGTGGGGTGGTGAGAGGGTTCACCAGAGACAGAGTGGGGAGCAGAACAGGCAGACTGACGGAAAAACACTGCTGAGGCGAGCAGCCGGCGAGCAGGAGAGGTCTGCCGCGCCATGTGGGAATCTCCCCGGCCAGGCATCGAACTCTCGTTACTGTTGCCAACAGCTCCACAGTGCAGCACCTAACCGCTGCGCCACCAGGGAGGCCCGAGATCAGAAATATTTTGAATTACTATTATTTAGTTGGAAATAACCCTGTCTTAGACATGGTCACATATGAAGGTTCAAACCAAGTAATTAACAGGTATCATGCAATTAACTAGATATGGAAACAACCTAAATGTCCAAAAGCACATGACTGGATCAAGAAGTTGTGGTATATATACACAATGGAATACTACTCAGCAATCAAAAAAGATAAACATGTCATTTGCAGCAACATGGATGGAGCTGGAAGGAATTATGCTCAGTGAAATAAGTCAGAAGGAAAAAGAAAACTATAGGATGGTTTCACTTATAGGAGGTATATAGGGAAACCAAACAAGGATTAGGGAAAGAAAAAAAAAAGAGACAAAACTGGCAGGCAAACTATAAGTTGGAGACATACAGCAGGGGGTGGGGAGGGATCAAAACAGGGGAGGGAAAGCACAAGAGGCTATGATGACACAAGTTCACAGGTCATTTGGTGGTGGGAATTTTATGGGGATTACACCTGATAGGAAAAATCAAACATTATACAAAAGTGAACAACAATGTAAAAAAAAACTATATATATATATATGAATTTGAGGTTAAAATTGAGCAAATATAAGAAATATACAAGTCCCTGATAGCCTAAAATTCTCTAGGAAAAGGTAAAATGGAGGGAGATATCCCCTGCAGGTATATGTATCCCCTGCAGGTATATGTATATAAAATAAAAAAGTTTTAAAAATAGGTATCATGCTAACTAGATATGCTCCACGGCCTCTCCAAATACACCCTCTACCTTCTCTTTCTGTTAACATTTATGGTCCACATTAAGGTATGCCTTTACTATGGCTTCTCATGAAGGCCAAGTCACAGGGGATCAAAAGGCAGGAGAATGAGACAAGACTATTTTCTTAGCTCTTTCTCTGCCATGCTGTGGGTGAACAATGGCCACATTCCTCTACCAAAGACCACAGTTCCTGGCAAAGAATCATTCCCTACAGTCCCTCCAAGGTGCTTTAGTTACGGGAGTGGTATCATTCTATGCTTTCCCACCATCTTTTGATGCCGTCCCTTCATCATGCACACATCTTTGAAACAATGCCTTTATTTCTTGCCATCTGCTAACCTGCCTAGCTCATGTTTGACACAGGCATAAGCTATATACTCAACAAGAGAATATGAAATATATTAATTTGCTAACAAGAATTCTTCAGTTTTAATGAAATAGATCTTACACAAAAGAAATGTAAACAGGACTTCATTCCTCTATGGAGCTACCAATCCCATGAGTTGGTTATGCCTTCTCTTTGTTCTCCTTGTTCTCTATATAGAGTGTATAATTATATGGAATTGAGGTAGGCATGAAAGAGGCTTAGACAAGAGGGCTTTATATGAGGAGACTTTCATGAAGTGAGGGGATTTGAGAGGTACAAGAATCTCTGGAGGCCTGACCGTTGGAGTTACATGAACTCAAGCCCGTGTAGTTGGCTTCCACAGTTGTGCACCAAGAGATACCAAGTGTTGCACAATTCAGTAAGCCCTCATTTATATGTCTGTATTTTCAATCAGATAGTGCCATCAAGAGAGATTTTTGCATCATCACTTTATTCCCAATTCTAGCCCACTGCTTAGGAAACATCTGTTGATCTATTCTGTTTGAAAACACAAAGTAAGAACTCAATCAGTATTTATTACCAAATGCAAAACTACCTTCCAAGTAGTATTCCATAACAATGTCAAGTACAAGCTGTTTAAAGAGCATCATTTAATGTCAACACATCTAGGTTATAATAACCCAACATTGTGTAACTTGAGATATTTTAAAGACACACTTATGTTTCTTTCTTTGCTGAGCCCAAACTGTTTTGAAAGAGGACTTACTTTCTTATTTTCTTTGTTCATGTCAAAGCAAGCAGGAATGTTTTTTTTTTTTCACATCCAGTTTCAAAGAGGAACTGCATGCCTATCTGTACAACCAAAGTGAGTCTCCAGCCCTTGAAGTCAGAACATCAAATTTAGGGTTCTCCATACAAATAGCAGTGTAGCCAGACGACCTCCAAAATCATCAGCTAATGGACCGTAACTGGCTCCAACTCCCCTGTCATAAATTTGTACTTGGTGTTTTTATCTTTTCTCTTCTGATCATGAAATCCTGGACCTTCCACTGCATGATTGTTGGGCATGTCCCCCACAATGCCTTCTGGGTCAGGTCTCCATGCCAGGGGCCTGGGAACCTGCAGCTTCTGCTCTCATGTCCTTGACTCCTTCCACCTTACACTCACGCCCAACATTTCTCCAAAACAGTGCCTTCATATTGTTCCACTGTCTGTCATATTCAAATAGCTCAGATTAACATGAATGTACCCACATTGTCATCTCACCTATACAAATGGTAATACAGAGGGACTAAGTGATACTGGTGGGCTCTTTTGGTTCTGATTCTATTGTCTTCCACTGAATTCATCTGATCTCATGTAATAATCCTCTATGTGCTTGGCTCCTTGAGGTCATTGGTTCTTCTCATATTCATTTAACAAATTTACTGAGTGCCTACAATGGGAAGAGTACAGTGCTAGGTTGTAGGAATACAAAACCCCTACCCTTGCCAAGTAATAGGAGATGCTATTTCTGAGCACTTCCTCTGCGTGGGGTATTTAAACAGTGTTCACTGTATATTCATTACACCCCAACGAAGCACTATTGATGACCCATTTTATAGATGAGAAAACTGAAACATAGAAGTTAATAATATACCCCAAGTGAAAGCCAAGAGGCAAACCTATGTAGTTTGGTCCTAAATGATACTGTCTCTTAAATAATAATCCTTTTGTTTTTAATGTTTTAAAGATATAAATAAAACACTAAGAAGACCTTAGCTCTTTTAAGATTTCCAGAATGAGAAACTACTTTAGATCAGCTGCTTTTTACCCCCATTCCATGCCAATCTTATGGCCCCATCTTGAGCCTCCATCACTTACTGTCAACCAAGTCATCTACATCTTGAGCACTGTGCAAAGGGCCAGCACTCATCTACCCAGCGCCATCCTCCATGAATTGACTCCGAAGTGTGCTTTATTAAATTTTGTAGGTGATGAGATCATTCACTTGTACATATACTATATCTGCCATCATTTTTTTTCTGACTTGTTCTCACTGACATGTTGAATCTCCCCAACTAATCTACCAAGGGCACCTCCAGTCTTTTCTGGTACAGTGCTTATCAAATAGGAAGGAAGGTTTGCTAATAAATCAAATAATTCATTTTATCCAGAAAGTCAAATCCAAACCATTCAGACCTGTCTGAGGACACTCACTCACCTTGACCTGGCAGAGCAGTCCCATCAATCCACCAGGGCTAAGTCGACAATTTTCCAATCAGACTCCATGCTCCCATCCCCTTGACTTGTATCTTGTCTTAAATGACAATATGAACACCAAACCTCCAAGTAGTGAAAGGAACTTTTATTTTCACATGGTTTTCATTGCCTAGGCGTTTGTATCATATTGTAAATCCAAAACTGCTATAAAAGTTAGAAGCTTCAAAAGTTCCTTTATAGGAATTTGGATTGCACTCAACGTCTACCCTCAATATTCTCTTTCCAATGGTAGTATTTCCTCCCCACCACCTAACATGAGGACACTGATTCTGTTAGCGAGACCTGCAGACCTAAGCAGGTTTGAACTATTTTCCATCATTTATCATTGTAAATGTGTTTTTATTTTAACTGTGGGGTATTCTTAAACGCTGCTCTGGTGATACTTTCTGTAAACAACAGTAATTCTCAAGTGCCTTATCATGAATGCAGTGATTCATCTCCAGCTCAGAGAATTGGCTTTCTTTAGAACTGGCCTGAGGAGGAGGGGCATCATTACAATCCATTCGATAGAGGATCTGCAGAATTCTGTCTCATTTGCCCTGTAGGAGTAGTTCCATTTTTTTCCTTTTTCTTTCGCTTGCTATAAGAATCAAATGCCTAAATATTAACCAAGTATTCCCAAATTGATGTTTTACTTCAGTTAGTTCTTAATTAATGCAAATAATGTACATTTTGCAAGCCCTCCCTCAGTATAATCTGTGTGGCCCCACAAAAACTGCCTGGACACATGGGACATGAGATAAATGTTTAATTAACATTTGCTGAGCAATAAAGGGAGAGGGGAAAATGGAAGCAAGAGGAAAGGAGGAAAAGCTGGTAAATGCAGGTGAAAAGAAGTCAAGGTCATAGATTACATCTCTTTCTGGTTCATGACCACTCAGTCTTACAGGTTTAATACCTTTTTGTGACCTCAAGGGCTAGCTGTCCACCTCCTAAATTTTACTAAGAAAACCTTTAGAAAAAGAACAAGAGGCCTAGAGCAGCTTACTCCCACTGCTAGAAAAATATGAGGTGACATATTTTGACCTCTAAAAGCAGATCAGCAAAAGAAAAGTATCAGCTAGATGCCAGCTGATAGCAGTTGGTCTGGACTGGAACAAATAGGATTACTGAGCTCTGTTCCTACCCCAGGAAGGGTCTCAGGGCAATGGAGGAGGGGCTTGCCAGAAATGGACAAGGAGTTACTTTCTGCCCTCATTGGAAATGGACTGTAAGTTTATTATTTTTTAAAGATTTCTTTATTTATTTATGCATACAAGAACTGGGGTGTAGGCCAGAGGTGCGGGGGTGGGAGGAGGATTCACCAGAGACAGAGTAGGGAGCAGAACAGGCAAATCTACTGAAATACACTGCTGAGGGGAGCAGCTGGCGAAATAGGAGAGGTCTGCTTTGACACGTGGGTCATCTCCCTGGCCAGGGATTGAACTCATGCCTCCCAGTGACTGGCAAAAGCTTGATAGCACTGAGACTTTAACCCCTGCAGTACCAGGGAGGCTCCTGAAGATGGACTGTAAGTTTAAATGGGACAAGGAGTGAGACACAGAGGTGGAGAACTGACATCAAAGATGCTGTCTATTAGCATAAAAGTAAATTTACATAAAAATTAAAACCATGTTAATCTTAATCACAAAGTTGAAACCCAGGCATATTTGCAAGTGCTAAACTAGAAAACCATCCAAAAGAAGGTGCTTGTTTTTTTCTAACAAATATCCAGTTCTGACATTATTTTTTAACTCTGTTGTTATTATAATTAGCTAAATATTAGCTTGAGGTAAGTAACATTTAAGCTGGGAATGAATTGATTTCTTTCCTCTGTGGGTATTCTGTTATGTGGTCTGGTAAAACATCTTTATGTGCTAATAAAAGCTTTGAACATTTTTGTAGGTCTACAACAATGGTAAAACTTTCTAATTTTGAGGGAGAAGAATGGAAATACCCTATCTGACATGACAAAGATTATGAGTAAATTAGCAATCTATTTCAATATTTTCGATTTAATAAATTCATTTCACCATTTTGACAAAATGAAGGCAAAAAGGTATCTGATTCCCAGATTTGTATTTCTCATCTAATTCAATTACGTAAGTTTATATTTTGGAAATGCCAACTCTTTCACATCAGAACCAAGACTAAATCACTCTGTAATATCAGAAGAAGCTTCAAACAGAAAGGAGGCTGAAATGAAATTACATATCTGAAGAAATCGGAATCTCTATTTCTGGGTTCAATGCCTTTGACAGTTTAACTACCTGCTTTGTTTTTATCATATGAAAAGAGAGACTACTTTAATTTCACATCTCTTAACCTTCTAACAATGAAATAGTACTGGAAAATATAATGAATATAAAAGGGGTCAGTGTTCAAATTACATTCGTTCATGGTTAATTGGAAAGTTTCTTTTGTTTCTGAAGACCAGGGCCTTTTCGCCTGTCTATCAGCTCCTGGCTATCACTCTGATGTCTTAATCTTCAAGTGAATGGTCCTTGATTCAGTACAATTATGATAACCCATAAGTTAATGTAGTCTCATAAGAAATATGCTATCATCACCCAGATTTATGGGCAGAACCACATCCATAAAATTTAGATAATTGCTTGTGTACTGCCAAGCTATTTTGCCCGTTAATATAAATAATATTCTCAACATTAGCTACCAAGAGGACAAATTTCTCATAACTGACTTTGTACTTAATTCTGTCAGCTAATCTCCTCAACAATTTGATAAAGAATATACTGTGAACCATTTCTGACAACCCTCGTTTTTCTAGAATGTTCCGCTGAAGAGGCCCAATCTGCTGTTTGTTTGGGGCTATTACCACATTAAATTGATTTAAGGACACCATTTTCTATTCTTCTGTCTTCCATGCTCTGTTACCTTATGTCACATTTATTAAAGTTCACGGTTTTGCATGTATGTTTCAATTTGTGGTTGCCAACCAAAGAAACACGTTTCTCCCCCTCTTCCGTAAAATGGGGTTTAACTGCTACGATCACTAATGTACTGCCGCATCCTAAGTAAACTCAACATGTAAAGATCTGCACGATCTGATTAGGAAATGCTACCTGGGGCACAGGGAGTGTGTGAAGTACCTTTTCAAAGGAGAACTTGGAGAAAGTAAATAGAACAAATGCATAAAAGAGGAACATATGTTTTATGCTAACAAATTATGCATCATTATTTTGAATAGCTAACCAAAGTGTGTTTGTTATAGGTACTAAAGCTTCATTTACATTTTAGTCCATTTGCAGTTTGTTTCACATTTGTAAGGTGGTAGGGAAATGGAAGATGGCTTCTCCGAGGAGCTGAACCCTAAAACCTGTTTTTGGAGCTACTGCAAATCATGGTCTCAGACTCCAGACTGTTCTAAACAGTGTCCTCTGAGCTCCTGTACATTAATTTATGGCATATCTGTTTTCACCCACTAGGATTGTGCTTTATCGTCAGTCTCAGGGAGACCATCGGGGCTTACCAAGGAAAGAAGTCTGAGAGACATAAAAAATATTTGACACAAAGCCAGTGAGCACTTATATTATATACAGCATAGGAAGAGCCCCTGAAACTGCTGAAAACGAAGGTCATGGCTTGACCAAGCCTAGGCGCTGGGTTGCCATTCTTCATGTTATTAAAACAAAATGTCTAATCATACTTTAAGTTTTCCAAAGATTGTGCTGACAAGAGGTAGAGGCCGAAGTAAAGACAGAGGGCACCTCCCACTTCACTGCCATCTTCCCTATAAACACTTAACCACCACCCAATCTGCCCACACCTACACATCCCCTAACTGTATCTTTGTGTATCTTGTACTTCCAAACTTCACGCCCATTGCGCCAAATGTTACCCATATTTTAAGGTCCAACTCATTTTTGCATCTTCTTACCTTGCTTGAGTACTCTGAACCAATAACAGTACTATCACTTTAGAGAAATTACAGCTTTTCATTTTCTCTACCATCCACAAAAATCACTATCTGACTTACAGAAATATTCACTGTTTCCCTAAGAAGTTACACATTTCATAAGGATAAAATCAAACCAGCAGGTTCATCTATGTCCCTAAATGACTAACACTGAGCTTTACTCAAAGTAAATGCATAATAATACAAATTAGTCTTATATGCTTTTAAAACTTCTTAGATTTTTAGTATTTTTCCTCTTACAATTTAATACACTGTCATCAGACTGACAACCTTCAAACATAAATGAGAATGATAAAGGCTTAACTCTCATCAATGCCCATGCAAAAGTCTTAAGCTAATCAGTGGAAGAAGAACTCGCAGCATTGACCCAAGCTGGTGTTGGTAATGGTATTGGAAATGGTAATTTTCATAGTTTCACTGAAGTTTCATAATTTTCATTGAATTGGGAGATCCAATTCAATCAAAATCTACTTCCTTTTATAGGAATGGATCCCTGAGTGGGCTAATTCCACAGGACAGAACTTCAAAGTGAAAGCGAGATGGAGTTAGTCCCACATAAACTAACTTGGAGCTGTACCCCTAGGGCTTGTCAAGAGACTGCAAGTAGTCCAAAGGCTTAAAAAATGAGGTAGTAGCTTTTCCTGAGCGACTGTTAATACTTTGGGTCAAAAACAGTGGTTACGCAACAGATCCTCACAAACACCTTCTCAAATATTACAGAGAATTGCAACTGGCAGAAATGGGGGGAGGATACTATCATAGTTTAGGAAGCTGCTTCTATAAGCTTCTGTAACCCTAAAAAAGTTAGAGTCCAGTCCACCCATAAAGCTCTTTCTGCAAAATCTGTTCTCAGGAAATATCTTCATCATTGATCCGACTATCAGAAAGCAGACACAGAGAAAGCGTGCAACTTAATTAGAATCCCAAAAGTATTATAATACCATCCCTGTGATAATATTTGAATTATACTTGAAGTGTAAGCAGCCTACCAAGCCTCCATCTCAAAGATAACCAACCCCCACCATGCTAGAGGACACTCAAGGAAGGTGCATGACAGTTTTTGGCATCAGGCACCCTACTGGCTCTGAATTCCTCCAAGAACTCTCAGTCCCAGATAGAGCTTCTATTTCCGCTCAGCAAGCAACTATTCCTATGCTATTAGTCATTTAGTTAGCTTTTCTCTGCCTCAATTTCCTCAGTGTATCACAGCAGTAGAGGAGAACAGTAAAGAATGTGGACTTCTGAATGGTGATCCAACAAACCCAGGTTCAAGCATCACCTCTGACATCAACATTACCTTGGACAAGTTAATGAAACTCTCTAAACTTTGATTCCTTCATCAAATGAGAATATCAAATGTAAAATGAGAATGATGTAAATGTAAATGTAAAATGTAAAATGAGAATAATGCTTATGAGATTATGGTGAAAATTAAGTAAGCTAAAATATGGGAGGCAGTAAAGTTTAGCTGTTATCATCAACATCATTACCAGTATTGTGATAAGGGATTAGATTAGGTTATCTTCTAAATGTTCATTCAACTCCTAAGAAATTATACAGTAATAGAATCCCATCTAGCCTCTCACTTTCATTGGCAGAGAAATTCATTTGCTCAACCTCTACCGTAATGATAAGAGAGGCACCCTTGGGGCACCCCTGTTCAAGTAAATTCATTTTATTTTTTAGATAATAATTATTTCATTTACAAAATGAAGAACATACATAACACTTGGAAATTGACCCATTTCAACAAAGTCCTTGATGGTTAATTTTAAGAAGTGCTCCTACACAATAATGTAAAAAATATGAAAAATAAATAAGTAAATAAATAAATAAATAGAAGTGCTCCTAACTCCCTCATTTAACTAGTTTCCTGGCTGAGAGTACAGGATATAGAAAATCTGAATGTCAAGTAATGACACTGATTTTGGAAATAAGTATAAATTAATCCTTGTCACACTTACATAAAGAGTATCATTAAAGAGACTTTATATCAATAACATTAATAAACACAAGTCAAGCCATGTTTTCAAAGGACTTCCAGGTAACAATGATTAATATACAGGTGCCTGAGTCTCCTTCCTTCCCAAAGCCCAATTGAAATGATAAATGGAATATAAAAATGTCAAAATAAAGCTTCCCTTTTGATTTCCCTAATATTAGGCATTCTATTTATTGGGATCAAATAGTGATCTCATTCTTGACAGCTCCCAGTCTTATCTTTGAAATACAAGCTACCACATCAGCCTTGGATCTTCTTGCCTATATCTCTTTTCTGTCCTCTGGTAATATGTACTTCAACCTCCACCCATTCATTCATGTTTTTCGCTTTCTCTGTTTTCAGCTTTATTGAGGTATACTCAATGTGCAAAAAGTTGCACATATTTAATATACACACTTTGATAAGTTTGAACACAGGTGTATAATGCTATCACCACAAACAAAGTAATAAACATATCCATTATCTCCAGAATATTTCTTGTGATCCTTCACTTGTGTGTGTGTGTGGGCGTGCGTACATGCACATGCATGCTAAGAACACTAGATGAGATTTACTCTCTTAACAAGTGTATAACACCATATTATTAATCATAGGCACTATGTCACATAACAGGTCTTCAGAACTTATTTACCTTGTGAGACTGCAGTTTTATACCAACTGGACTCCCCATTCCTCCATCTCCCTGACACCCACCATTCTGTTCTCTACATCTATGAGTTTGACTATTTTAGATACCTCATATGAGAAGAATCATTCAGTATTTGTCCTTTTGTGATTGAGTTATTTCACATAGCCTAATGTTTTCCAGGTCTACCCACAGGATCTCCTTTTTCAAGACTGAGTAATAATCCATTGTATGTATATACCAAGTTCTCTTTATCCATTTGTCTGTTAATAGATACTTGGGTTGTTTAAAATCTTGGCTATTATGAATAAGCTGCAATAAATAGTGGAGTGCAATTGTCTGTTCGAGATACGGATTGCAATTGCTTGGATTTATATACAAAGAAGTTGGACTACTAGATCATATGGTAGATCTATTTTTAATTTTTTGAGGAGCCCCCATACTGTTCTCCACATTTGGCTGCACCATTTTACATTCCCAACACCAGTGCATAAGGGCTCCAATTTCTCCATATCCTTGCAAACACTTGTTACATTTTATTTAGGAGATACCCATAATAACTGGTATGAAATGATATCCCACTGTAGTTTTGATTTCTATTTCTCTGATGATTCATGATTTTAAATACATTTTAATATACCTGTTGACTATTTGTATGCCTTCTTTGGAGAAATGTCTATTCAAGTCCTTTATCCCATTTTTTATTGGATTATTTGGAGATATTTAATTTTTGCTATTGAATTATAGGAATTCCTTCTTGTGAAAATTAGCCCCTTCTCAGGCCAATGATTTGCAAATATTTCTCCCATCCCACCAGTTGCCTTCTGAAAAGAGGGGGGGAAAAAAGCTTTTCTAGTTTGGTCTAGTCCCACTTGTCTATTTTTTGTTTTTGTTGCATGTACTTTTGGTGTCATACCCATGAAATCAGTGCCAAGGCCAATGTCATAAAACTTTTCCCCTATGTTTTCATCTAGGAGTTTTACAGTTTGGGATCTTATGTTTAAATCTTCAATATATTTTGAGTTACTTTTTGTATAGTATAAAATAGATAAAAGATTTCATCCTTTTTGTATATAAATATCCAGTTTTCCCAATGCCATTTGTTGAGGAAACTATCTTTGCCATTAGGTATTCTTGGCATCCCTGTCAATGATAAGTTGCTCATATATACATGAGTTTATTTGTGTTCTCTATTGTGTTCCATTTGTCTACCTGTCTGCCTTCATGACATTACCATATTTTTAAATTACTGTAGCTCTGTAATATATTTTAAAATGAGGACATGCAATGCACTTACTGATTTCTAAAAATAGCATTTTCTTTAATACCTAACTCAGGCTTTTTTTCCCTGTAAGAAACCTTGTTTTGCTGACTCTGCCCATCAACTAGCCTTACTGTTCTAGAATACTGTCTACAGTTACAAATTTCAAACAGTGAAATTTCCAATCAGTAGCTTTGTTCTATGTTCTTTCATTTCCCTTCTGTTTACTGTGATTTTCTCCCCCAGAACCACGCTTTCTCTAAGATAAAAACTGTTGCTTCTTTGAAACCCCACAATGCTTTCATCATTGCTTTGAGTTCTTTCTGAATAAAGCAATTAATTAATTAATTAATCAAAGAATAGATGAGAGTTACATTTTTTTCTTCTCAATAACCGGCAATTATTATGGTGATGATAATGACACAATTCTCCCCAAGATGATTAATTTTGTAGTTCACATTATGTTAATTTTGCATGTCAGACTCCTAAAACACCATTATTTGCAGTATATTGCAATGACAAAAATCAAAAATTCTAAAGTAATCAAGACAAGCTTTACAAAAAATAATGGTCTCTGGAGAAGAAAATCAACAAAAGCCATTTATGATTCTAACACCAGGCATCAGAATCAACACCCAGCTTGTAGCACAGCTATGGGGTCAACTGCAGTCCAAATGTCCATTGACAGTGACAGATGTTTGGATCAAGAAGATGTGGTATGTATTCACCATGGAATATTATATATCCATAAGAAAGGGTCAGATGTGGTCACTTTCAATAAAATGGAGGGAATTTGAGAGAATTATGTATAGCAAAGTAAGTCAGAATGATAAAACAATTACTGGACACTTACGTAGCAGACAATTCAATAGCATCAAACAGCTGACAACAGTAAACATCCCAAGGGCTCTGAAATTAAGAAGGAGGGAGGGGAAAAGAGACTGGGAATACAGGGATGGTGGTGGGGAAAATAAAATACAATGAAGCTGGTAGTATGAAAGAATGGAAAAAAATTGTGTTGTTTTAAGCTGCCTAATTTGTGATAGACTGTTACTATGAAGATATTTTTGGAATTGTAGCTGCTTAAGGGAATTATTTCATTGATTATTGATGGTCAGATTGCATCATTTACAGTTAATTTAACTAATGAAACAAATAAATGAATGCCCCTGCTCTAGTGCTTTATGAATTAATTTAAAATTTGCCACTTAGCCTCTTAAATCATCCTCAAAAATAAAATGTGAACTGTACATTACTAAAGGACTATTTATCAGTATCACTGTTTACCAATTCTTAATGGAGAAATCACACACTATGAGTTTAGATGAAATAAAATACAATTTTAAATAGTAGTTTGCCATCCCTCTTACCCATTTTAAAATCTAAATGCTATTTAGATTTTAAATCTAAACATTACATATAATATTTAGATATTAAATCTAATGTTATTTTTTCTTTTAAAACTTTAATTGATTTCCTCTTTTTTTCTCTTTAAGAGATTATGTTAGGGGGCCTCCCTGGTGGCGCAGTGATTGAGCGCTGCGCTGTGGAGCTGTCGGCAGCAGCGATGCGAGTTCGACGCCCGGCCGGGGAGAATCCCACATGGTACGGCAGACCTCTCCTGCCTCACCCGCTGCTCCCCTCAGCAGTGTATTTCTGATCTGCCTGTTCTGCTCCCTACTCTGTCTCTGGTGAACCCTCTCACGGCCCCACACCTCTGGCCTGTACCCCAGCTTCTATGTATAAATAAATAAATCTTTAAAAAAAAAAAGAGATTATGTTAGTTTAAAAGCTCTTCCCTCCCACCCCACACATTTATCTCAGTGTATTGAGTGTTTCAACTTTGGGGGTCATTGACACAAACTTGAAAACATTTACCTCTAAAGGGTCTATTTTTTGGCAGATTCCTTGGATGCCACATGATCTTTAGTGATCACTCTGGAATCTACCACATCCCAGATTCCAGATACCTGCTCTGATGGCTTAGGTCTCTGGGAAGTCAAGATTAATGCAAATGCTAAGATGTGGTATGTGGTAGACTCACCTGCCATAAGTTAACCTCACATTTGTAACCATTCATTATTACATGGAGTCTGACCTACCACAAGTCAGAATGTATCTTTCTTCAAAAATAACCACCGATTCACCCGTGAACCTTGTGCGCTTTTCTCCCCCATTTTGAGCCCTTTCCCTCTCCCTCCCTCACCAAATGTCTCTCTCTCTCTCTCTCATTTGGTTCCCCTATATTCCTGCTATAAGTGAAACCATTCGATATTTTTCTCTTTCTTTCTGGTTTATTTCGCTTAGTATGATCCCTTCTAGCTCCATCCATGCTGCTACGAATTGCATGTGTTTATCTTCTTTGAATGCTGAATATTATTCCATTGTGTATATGTACCACATCTTCTTGATCCAATCATCTATTTTTGGACATCTGGGTTGCTTCCATACCTTTGCTATTGTGAACAGTGCCGCAATGAACATATGGGTGCATGTATCCTTTTGGATTAGTGTTTTTGTGTCCTTTGGGTAGATTCCCAAAAGTGGTATTGCCGGGTCGTATGGAAGCTCCATTTTTAGCCGTTTGAGGAACCACCATACGGCTTTCCATAGTGGTTACAACTAAATCTTTAATGAATTTGTAGTTTGCATTTGGGGTTAGCAAGTAATCCAACTTCATTCTTTTATGTGTAGCTTTCCAATTTTCCCAGCACCATTTATTAAAGAGGTCATCCTTTCACCCCTTTTATAGTCATAACTGTTTTATTGTAGACTAGGTGCTAGTATGCACATGGATTGATTTCTGGATTTTTTTATTCTGTTCCACTGATCCATGTATCTATCTTACTGCCAATATCACATTGTTGATGTTTTATAGTGAAGTTTGAAGTCAGATAACATGATACCTCCTTCTCTTTTTCTAAGGGTTGTTTTTGCAATTCAAGGCCTTTTTTGGTTCCACATAAATTTCACTATTTTTTGTTCCATTTCTTTGAAAATACTATTACTGGTATTTTAATGGGAATTGCATTAAATTTGTCTATCATTTTAGGCAGCATAGTCATTTTGACTATATTGATTGTCTGCATCCATGAACATGGGCTATCCCTCCGTCTCCTTATGTTGTTCTCTAAATCCTTCAGTAACATCTTGTAGTTTGCACTGTGTAGGTCTCTCATCTCCTTTGTTAGGTTGATTCAAAGGCAAGTAATTCTTTATGAAGTAATTATCAATCAAACTACTTTCTTCATTTCTTTCTGTTCCTGTTTATTGTCTGTTTCTGGAGGCTCTAGGAAAGAATCTACTTCTTTGACTTTTCCAGCTTCTGAAAGTTGCCCACATTTCCCCTTCAATCATGTGGTAACTTCTTCCATCTTTAAAGATAACAACACTGCATGTCTTTATCTATCCTCTAATTCTCTGACCACAGTCATGAAGATTTCTCTTCTTTAAAAGATTCACGTGATTACATTGGGCCCATTAGATAATCTTCCCACCTTAAGGACCTTAACCTTAATCATATCTGCAAAGTTCCTTTACCATCTAAGGTAACATATTCACAAGTGACAGGATTAGGCATCGATATCTTTGGGTGAAGGAGGAGTTATTAATTCCTCCTACTACAGTAAGTTCAACAGAGCCATTAATGATTCTATTGTCTGTCACTCTGAATCCAAATAAACTTCAAATAGCAAATCTTTTAATGAAAAGCAATGATAAGAACTTAGGACAGACTTCATTAGGCAGTGAAACAAAAATTTAGCAATTAAGGTTTATAAGCAAGAAGTAGACAACAAATCAAAAGAAAAATATAGGCTGTTAACAGAAATTGTCTCTTAAGTACACTGGTGAAGTGTTATCCCCAATATATTAATAAGAAGGAAACTGGTCATTGAAATCAAAACCTACTATATATTCTTTAAGGTTGGCAATCTTTTAGTACTATATTAATATAGACAGGGATAGCAAAAAAACTGTATGTGATAGACTGTATATATGTATATTGTGTATACATATGTGTATCTATGTATAATGTTATTTGATATGTAATCTTTTGGGAGAATGGATTAGTGATTCAAGACAAATAATTTTAACATCTTCAGAAATTTCAGAATCTAGATACAGTTATAAATACCTGGACTGGGGAAAATCTTAACTAGAAATCAACATGCACAGAGTGAATAAAACTAAGTCACACACCTTACAGAATTCTGCCCTGTGTAGACAAACCATTTTGGACAGAGCAATCCTAATTATTCACTTTGGACTTCCTGAATTAAATAGACCTCAGTGTAGTTGAGTTCTCCCTCCAATGGGCATTTGAACTTTCACCTCCCTCTCCTGCCTGCCCATGGTGCTCTTCTTCATCATCTTCCAGTGGCCACTTCCTATCTCTCTCTCCAGACTTAACTCAGGCTATCCTGGGACACCTTTGATAAGCCCACCCAGAAAAGGTGATGTCTATTCCTTCCCTCTATTCCTTCCAAGCTCTAAAACTCTGTCTCCATAATATTCAGGCAATTATTTCAAGATTAACTGAATGAAGTGATTTTTTCCTTAGAGGCATATATTTGTTTTTTAATACATCATCTTTCCCAGCACCTAAATAAGGTCTAGTGCAATAATACTATATAATACTCATTGAGTGTTGGCTAAATAAACAGATGGCAAATAAACAACTACCAAAAAATAACCCTTCAATTAAAAGATATGCTCATTTGTTAAGTTTCTCTCCATATTATTAAGATTCCTAATTAGTGGGGAATATATGAAATGACATCATCCACAGTATTAGCAGCAAAATAAGTATGAATAATAATCACTTTGATATAGTTATTTATGAAGAAATAATATGACATTTAATTTGGGGGAAGGAAATTCCCACCCCCTGAAACCGCCATTCTATTAATGCATAATAAATTTCAATCCCTATCCAGACAAATATTATATAACAAGAGTATATGTATATATACAATAGTCAATATCCTTTGACAATTAACACTGCTTTTTGTATATAGTCCACATTATACATTATACTTTCTTCACAATTATCTTGTGTGTTGCCTAATAACCTGTTAACTTATAATTCGAAGGTAAAAAAGTGAGTGCTTAAGAGCCCTTGAACAAGACTGAGCCTGAGCTTGAATCTGAACACTAATTTTCTAGCTATTTGACCTTGAACAAGTCATTTAACTTCTCTGTGCCTCAGTGTCCTTGTGTGCAACACAGGGATGGTAAAAAAAAAGGACCCATTTTATAAGTTTTTCTGAAGACCAAATGAATTCCTGTAAAATGATTAGAAGAATACTTGATATACAATAAGCACTCTGTATTCTCTTCATAACAATTGCCATAATTATGAATTCTCGTACTATTATTGGTTGTATGGACTATTTCTAGATGTTTATATTACACTAACACCTCTCAGCACATGGATTTGAGTATGGTTACTTGTTGAGTTGGTTGGCTTTGCTTCTCTAGTATTACTTTCTTAGAATAAATTGCCAGAATTTCTATACCATTTGCAAAAGGACTTCTATCTAATTCAATTTTTTAAATGTAAGCACACTTAATTTTACATATTTACTTGTAAGATACTACTTAAGAAGATGTTTCCATAAAACCTCAACAACCTCTACAGATAGACAATTGTGTCAAATTGGAAAAGCCCAAAACTTTGATTTTTACCTCAAGCTTTTCATCTCAGAGGAGTCAACAATTAACTATCTCTATCCACAACACAGCAAGAGAGAAGGGTTAGGGCCAAAAAAACAATACTTTCTCCTAACATGCCTCAAGACTCAAAATTCATTGATTTATGTGTATATTTTGTATTGCTTTGTTAGTACTTATGCCATCACTAAACAGAAACAACTACTTTCATCTCAATGAGAAAGGCAGTATGTCTGTCAGAAAAAGAAAAGGGGAAGAATAGCAAAGGGAAATCATGCCTCGCAGAAAGGCACAAACAATAGGAAGGAAAATAATAACTTGCCAGGTAATTCTTTGATATGTCTTAGAGGAACTCAAGTATTGAACACTTAGCGAGACCTGGATAGAAAGTTGGCATAGATAAAGGGACAACATTACTCGGCATTGTTCTTACTTCAGGTGCATGTAAAGCTAAGATTTTGAGCACAGAAAGTGTGCAAACACTTAGGTTCTAAAAACTTACCTCCTCTAGGCAATAATATATGTAGGGTCAATACCATTGCTTTAGCAGAAAGTATTTGAAATCCAAATTCCTAATCAGATGCATGCTCTATATCCTATGCTTTCTACATGTGGGAACACCAAAATAGACAATTTTTGTGCATCTGGATCTTAGGAATTTTCCTAACTTCTTTGCTATCAAATTATTTTCTAGACTATCAAATAATTTGTTTAACCACTATTTCTGCTATTTCAGGCACAGGTCACAAGATGCTGTGTGCAAACTGGACAAAAAGTCAACAATCCTTTATGTCACAACAAGCACATACATATACAGCTAAAGCTGAAACCCATAAGGCTCTGAGATCTTAGTCACGTTTCTGAGCCAACTTAAGCATCAGTTTCCTATCCAATGAGAATGATAGCAATTGTGGGGCATGCCCTTGTAGAGCTTCAGGGAAGACCAAATAAGCTAATTCATGCACCCAGATGCATCATAAACCCTTAATAAATTCAAGTTCCTGTTATTGTTCCTTCCATTGAGATACTACCTGGAGTGTGTTAGCCCATTATCCCATTCTAGGATTTGACCTTTAGCTTATATTCTCCAGTGGTGAGGAAGTATACTGTTTTTCATTCATGTTCCCTGATGGATTTTCAATCAACCCTGTTTAAAGATGATAGCTACAGGCAACTAGTTCAATGCTTAATAAATAGACATTAAAGGTGATTTCAAATAAAGTGAGAACATGGGGCAAAAACGCAGGACGTCAAGCCTGGGGAAGCTGAGCAAAGCGAAAGCACTGCTGGTCATTACATGAGAGTCAATCCTGGTCTTTTCAGTCTTCACAGAGACTGCACGTGGTAAAGACCACGTTCTGCTGGTTTGGATCTTGCAAACATCCCTTCAGGACAACCACAGGCAGTTCCAGGCCTGAATGTTTAAAATGTTCTGCCACATTATTATAGAAGAGAGGCACATCATGCTGTCCTGAAACCATCCCTCCACCTTGCAGCAGCCTGGTCTGAAACCACATTGCCTATTGTTTGAAAATGATGCAAATTATCCCTCCTTTGAGCAAAACACAAACCAGTCCCCTGTTTTTCCCGGGTCCAAGCACCACACAGGGTCTTAATTAGCTGGAGAACACATGACAATGACAGTGCCTATTTTAAGCAGAAAGATCCTCTGAACAGTAAAACAAAGACTTCAGACAAAACACTCTTCAGTTCATTACACTATTGATTTTAAGAATATTTAACTTCTGCTTGATTTTTTTTGTAGATATAGGTCAAGCAACCAGGAGTGCTTTAAGTTACATGTAGAAATATTACCTTGTGTACATTTATCTGAGATAAGAGAAAGAAACATCTTTGATACCAAAGAATCACAGACTGAGTTTGAGAAACATAAAGACTACATGGACTTAAACTCACCCTACCCTGTGCATTTCTTTGGTCTTCCAAGGCAAGTTAAAACTCAGTAGTAATTGAGATATTCTGGAAGTGTGGTTCTAGGCAGTATCAACTCAATTCAGTGGCCATTCTCTACCACACACTGACTCAACGAGTGCTCACCAGAGGCCTTGGGGAGGGTCCTCCACATGGTTTGGGAAGTCTACCAAGAAAAAAGGATCCCTCCCTGGTAGCTCTAACACAGTCACAGTTTCAATTTGCCTCATTTCCCTGTCTTGTACAGCCTAAATGATACCCAAAATTGTCTGGGAAGCAAAATAGAACTATCAGATCAGCTTGTGGCTATGGTCAAGACACACAACATGACTATAATTTTAATTATACACACACACACACACACACACACACACACACATCTTTTCTGGTCTGTGTGTTCACTCATTTAGCAAGTGGATAGGACTAAGATCAAAGGTTTGCTCCAATTCAAAGTTCAAACCTTATTATTGGTGGATTTCCAAAAGTAATCAATACCTTGGAAGCTCTTACATATAGATAATACCAGATTTAACTTACATTTGCAAAAGAATTTCAGCAAAGTACTCTTACTAATCCTTATTTTTATATGAAAGCAACAGCTTTGCATCATTTTTAATGATGCAAAATTCTAAACCAATAAAAAGCAGGGAAGTAACATATGTTAGCTTCCTAGGGATGCCAGAACAAAGTACCACAAATAAGTGACTTGAAATAACAGAAATTTATTCCCTCACAGTTCTAGAGGCTGGAAGTTCAAAAGCAAAATATCAAGAGAGCCCTACTGTCTCTGAGGCTCTGGAAGACAATCCTTCTTCCCTTCACCCAGTTTCTGTTGGTTATGGCATTCTTGCCTCTCGGGTGTGCTACTCCCATCTCTGCCTCTGTATTTCCATCACCTTCTCTACTGTGTCCATGTCTCTGTCTGTTTTCTCTTTTTATATGGCCACAAGTCATTGGACTACAGTCCATACTGACCCTATATGACTTCACCTTGACTTAATCAATTACATCGATAAAGACTCCACTTCCAAATTCACATTTGGAGAACCCAGATAGACATGAATATTGGAGAACTTCAGCCCATGATAATGGAGGGCAAAACCCACTCACCTCTTCATACTCATGAATTTCTAAGAAAGTCAAAGTTCATTTTGAATTTTCACCAACTTCTCAGCATATATACAGCTTTGTATACCGAGGATCATAAAATCTATCATCCCCTTTGCTTACATTGACATTGTGCTTTATATATTACAAATTGCTTTTGTATTGTATCATTTAATAAACACAAATATTTGCCATGAGACCAGCAGAAAGCATGACTAATCTTTTTACAGATAAAGTGAGAGATAAGGGAAGGAAGTTTTACCTTTTGTCAAACACTCTGTAGGAGATATTGCTCTTAGTGCTTCATGAGTAAGCCCATTTGATCCACATAAAAACTCCAAAGTAAGTGGTAAGTGGTGCTATTGCCATTATAAGGATGAGCACATAGCTCATTCAATAAGCTACTAAATAAGCTACCCAAAGTCAAATAGCTAACAGCTAGTAAATGTCAGATCTGGACAGCAACTCTATATTCTAAGCCCATGCTTTTCCATGTGCTCTTCAAAATTAAGCTTCCTGATAAGTGTTTAACCTTATCCAGGGTCAGGATTTGCTAAAATAGATTTAGTGATCTTAACAAGGCACGGACTCTGCGATCTGATAAGAGGATTGACACAGAGGGACCCAGAGCCCCTTTATCGCAACACACATAGAGGACAGTGGTTGTGTTATGTCTTGTAGTTATTCTTTATGCTGCAATAGAATGCATATATTTCCTCAGCTGTGAAAACAGAGTTAGCATTACAGTGGTAAAAAGAGTCAATGTGTTTCAATAGCCTCAAGTATAATAACGCTCTGGGTCCTTCACTCTTCTCAATGCCTGCCAAGTTAAAATTTAGAAATGACTCCATCATCTCTCAAAGAACTGAACAGAGAGGCAGAAAGGGCCAACCAGGTACCCATATCCCCCTTCACCTTCTGCTAAGTGTTTGTACATAAGGTGATGGAGAAAGATTGCCCACAAACATCTATTTTTGTACCCCAAAACTCACAAGAAAGAAGAAGAGTTGTCATAACCTTAAGAAAGAAAAGTGGGAGTAAACATTTCCCAAAATGTACAATAGGTTACCTGAGAACATACTTTAATCATTCAATACTTCTTAAATATATTCTCTGTACCTGATGAGACGATAGAGGAAGTATACGAGGTGGACCCCACCTTTAAAGAATTCTGCCTTCACTGAGAATCCAAAATTCATTGCTGAATGAAATGTCTTGGAAATGTCTTCCAACTGAGTCAACGCCTTAGAAACAAACTAGCAGAGTGTGAGTGAGTGAGTGTCTGTGTGTGTATGTGTTTGTGTGTTGTACAGGTACTTTACACTGAACCAGCACTGCCATAAAAACAGAATTTTTCCTGATTCGTAATACACTCCATTTTAATTGTTTACAAATACATTATCACTAATAGCTACCATCTACGAAGGCCTACTGGGTACCAAAAAGAAAGCACTTTCTGTACATATTCTTAGTGATGGCAATAATTGTACAAGGTACATATTACCAATCCCTATTTTACCAGTACAGACTCTGAGAAGTTTGTTAGCCATTCAAGACCCAGTAAATGGATGAACCAGAATTCAAACTCAAGTTCAACTCTGAAGCCTGCCTCCACACAAATAAAACGTTCACTCATTTATATAAGACCGCGAACCTCTTCAATTGTGCCCTGTTTCATCCTAAACATAGATATTATGTTAATATATTAATCAGCCATTCTCGTCTATTGAGATCCCCCAACCTGATGGTGACGGTAGAGGTAGGATCAACAATCCTCGTCTTCAGAATGTGTTGATTTTTTAGCTCAATGAAGGCAGGGCTCTTGGGCCTGAACTCTCTTTACTTTCAGTAAAAAGACATTACTAAGACTTGTCTTACAGGCCAAATGCTACAGAACAGGTTTTCACCAAAAACTGTGTTTCAGGAGACATGGTTTGAGTCATATTATGACTGGATACGTAGTAGAGGTTTTTGTTATAAATGAAAGTATATTTATTTTATGGGTAGGTAAACATTAAGTGTAATTCTACTTCTTTGTATTAAACAACAAATGTTTAAGAATGTATGTGGTTAAATTGAGGGCTTTTAAAGGGTTGAGCTGCGTATAGACTTGAAGGATGAGAGGGAGAGAAGGAAAAAGAAACTCTGGAACTAGACTATCTAGAACTAGAAACAGAAAATGAATGCCCAATTATAGATTTTTTCAATTTTTATTTTAATAAGATTGTTAGAATATATGCAATGCAAATAAAGAGGGATTAACTTATTGTTTAAAAAATACACCAAAAAATGCCAAATATAAGAATCATGGTCAAAATGCATGAGCATTCGAATTGATCATGGAGTTCATTCATTCATTTACATTTTCATGGCATTAAAAAAAAAGTGTGGGAACCTCCCTGGTGGCACAAGGGGTTAAGTCTCAGCACTATGAAGCTATCTGCAGCCACTGCAGCACAAGTTTGATATCAGGCCAGGGAACTTCCCACATGGCGCAGCAGACCTCTCCTCTCTCGCTTGCTGCTCCCTTCAGCAGTGTATTGCAGTCACTCCACCTGTTCTGCTCCCCACTCTGTCTCTGGTGAATCCTCTCACTACCCCACACCTCTGGCCTACAGCCCAGCTCTTGTATGCATAAATAAGTACATATTTTTTAAAGAAAAGAGTTAACCAAGCCATGCAGTTAATGTAGATAATAGTCACTGAATTGTAGACAGAATGAGCCCAAACATTAGAAAACAGCTTTTACTATTCTGCAGTATTCTGTGTCAAGCTGTTTGTGCAAGACTTTATGAAATATAGAGCATGGCATTACAATCTCCAGTGCATTATTATACTTATCCGAATCTCTCATTTTTGCCTGCAGGCACTCTGACAAAACACAATGGCTTCACATCTTATCCTACAGAAGCCGTGTGGTCAGGAAACCAGCCTTCCCCTTCTGCAGCAAGACACTAGAAGAACTAAATATCGGAAGCCAAGAGTTCCACTGAGGTTTCCAAAAGTGCAGCAGTTGCCATTAGAAACTTCCTAGGCCTCAGATGTGCATTTTACAGTGTTCAGAGGGTGATCAACAGTTCTCTTACTTGATTTGCCATCTGTGAATTTGAAAGCTGCTAAGGCACTTTTCAGTCTTTATTTCCATGATGCTCCTGATCATATTTGCTAGTGAGATGTGCACACTAATATATTATTCAGTTCTATGGAGAGCACTGTACTGATGCGTCTGATTTAGCATTAGCCCAGGGTTACTCTTTCTTTTTTAATAACACATCAGGTAAAATAAACCAGCATGAAACTCTGGCCTTTTGGAGGGCTTCAAATAATTCTTTTCATTTCTCCATGACGGATAGCTTACCATGAGAAAGCTGTTAATACATTTGAGTAGAATTTGTGTTCTCAATTCAACCCAGACTGGGAATGAAAAGACATGGGGAAGAAGCATGGTCTTACTGAACAGCCTCCATCAATAGCTCTTACTCTTTGCCAAATGTCGCTCATGGACAAATGGCTTCACTTCCACTCTCCTCTGTAGCCAGGCTGAGATAACTCCAGTCGGAGGAGACACTGTCACTGCAGGGTGACACTGACAACTGCCACACAGGCCCTCTTCTTCTGCCAGTTTTTTGTTGTTTGTTTGTTTTTTAAAGATTGATTCATTTATGTATACAAGAGTTGGGGTACAGGCTAGAGGTATGGGGGATGAAAAGATTCATCAGAGACAGAGTGGGGAGCAGAACAGGTGGAGTGACTGAAAGACAATCCTGAGGGGAGGAGCAGCTGAGACAGGAGAGGTCTGCTGCGCCATGTGGGTCAGCTCCCTGGCTGGGGATGGAACTCA
Source organism: Scalopus aquaticus (assembly GCA_004024925.1). Classification (NCBI taxonomy): domain Eukaryota; kingdom Metazoa; phylum Chordata; class Mammalia; order Eulipotyphla; family Talpidae; genus Scalopus; species Scalopus aquaticus. The sequence continues at coordinate 105,984 of PVIJ01000684.1, read as the reverse complement.
GGCTATAGTGGTGACAGCGCTGATACTTAACCCCTAAGCCACCAGGGAGGCCTCTTCTGCCTATTTTCATGTTGGCATTCCAAAAGACAAAATTGTGTAGATCCTGATAGTACAGGACCAAAAAGAACAAACCATTCTATTATGCCTGGTGCTTTTAGTCCCCTTTTTTTCTTTTGTATGTTTATTGATTTACAACATTGTATATTTTAGGGGGATAGGTTCACATTTCTACAAATGTATGTTATCACACCATGCCAAACTCCAAAGCCCCAATAATCCTTCACCATCTATTCCTTAGTTTCTTTCATCAAAGAGGATGGCGCACTGTTAGAACTACTGGCCCTGGAAGGTGTTTCTCCGACGACAGCAAGAGTCATTCAGTTGATCAATTCAATTCCCATTTACAGAGCACCAACTACATGTCAAGAACTGTTTTGGAATCTTATACAACAACGAACAAAACACAGCTCCTGGCCTTGTAGAGCTTTCATTCAAGAGCATGATTGGGAAGGAAACAGTATGTCAACAATTAAAAAGGGATTGTGATACAGTCTAGATACAATGATATGGCAAAGATATGGAAAAGCATTCAAACAGGACTTCACACCTTCGGCACTGTTGACAGGTTTGCCCAGATAATTCTGTTATGTGAAGCTGTCTGGTGCATTATAAGATGTTTAGCAACACCACTGGCCTCAACCAACTAGCACCCCCAAGGTGACAGTCCAAACATCTCCAGGCACAGGTAAGTGACCCGTGGGGGACTAAAACCCCAGGGGAGACCACAAGGGTAGAGATAATCAGTCTGGGGGACAGGGGAACAGAGATGAGTGACAACCTCTCAGGAGCAGTGACATTTGAGCTGAGACATAAAAAGTGAGGAAACAGTTTTAAAGATGATTTAGAGGAAGAGTGTTTGAGGTAGAAGAAACGGCCAAAGCAGTTCTAAGATGGGAGCAAGCTGGCACTTTTGAGGTCTGTGCTCCTTTCCACAGCAAAACCACCGCTAAATTCCTCTCCTAATAAAATCTACCAGGAAGGAGATGCCAAAGATAGAATGATCAAAGATGTAATTTATGTTGATGCCTAGTAACAGAACTGAAATTTCAGAACCTTTCCTTAAATAGACAGAATTATTAAGAGAACTAGAGAACCACTGATATGCATGGTATATAACTACAGTTAAAATGCAATTTGGGGGAATTCTAACTTGATGTGAATCCAAGTTGTACTTGCTATGCTTTACTTTTCGATTTCACTCCTTTCCTTCCTTTTGCATTCTGAATGGTTAAGTCTGGGACCCTGGAGCTCTGGATACTCTAACATGCCGTCAGCACACAGCTTAGTCATTTTCCGTCTTTTGCTCTCCGACGCTGATTGACACAACATGGAGTTGAGGGAGATTATTCCTGAAGTTCCTTCTAGGCTAAAAATCCTGACTCACTTGTCAATTAAAGCACAAGGTAATATTTTGTTACACAAGTGTGAAGGCTATAAAATAGAACATAATCATAGCATTTAGAATTAAGGCACTGTATATATTCCAAATATTGCCACTTCCACCAGTCCGTGAATACAAATGTGGTCACATGTCTATTATGCCCTAGAGCTCTAGCTTCATCTGAAGTCTCCCTCGATCATTTTCAGAGTACTATAGGTTGTCATTTCTCATCCAGTAAATATAAAACCAATCCCTGAAGTTCCTCCATTTTGGACTTTTTTGCTAGTCGTCTCCCAATGCTCCAAGTAAGACCACTTGGCACCTCACCATGGCTCCAGGCTGACTTCCTGGAGCTCGAGCCTCCCTGCTGCTGCTGTACAGCTTTGCCAAGTGCTGGGCTGGGGTATTGGCAGCATCCGGCGTGCCCAATCTTCCTGGGGTCAATGGCAGGGAGTGGTCCCCTGGGGCTTACCCACTTGCTCATGTTACAATGCACTGCCTGAGTCCTATGGTGCCCTCCTGCCCAGTCTTTTCCCTGGTCTCACAAGCATAGCTCCCTTCCCTCCTGACCTTGACCTCTCCCCACCTAGACTCCATGGATTCCTCTTCATGCTCATCTCTCTCCCCACTTTTCTCCAAGGACCCATGTACAAAACAGGTCCCTCTTTTTCATTCAGAAGCAAGTGTTTTATGACCATCATCTTGTGTAACCACATGCCCAAAGGAATGACTAACCTGAGTCCACAGCCTATTTAGGATGGCATTAGGAAGCCCTTCCAGGGATGGATAAATGAGAAAAACAGAAGCCACTGGCATCAAGGGTGCCAGCACCAGAACCAGTCTTTAAACTGCTCGGCTTGATTTCCTGACAAGTGTATTTCTCCACCCAAATGCTGGATCCTAGCATCTTTCTGAACCTCTACCCACAGAGTTTGGACCCTGGTGGTACAATGCAGCCATGTGTTTTGTGACTCCTTGAAATGCTGGCATCTCTAACCATTCTGGTAAGCCTGACAATAATCTTGACCAAATACAGTAAAGCCATCTCTTAGAACAACTGATTTGAAACTATTCATCCATTTAATGTGGGTTTTCCTACTCAGTACAGAAACTTTAAATGTCTGAACTCTGAAAGATGGATCCTAAAATCCTAATATGATGTTCCCTGGTTATCAACTGTCCTACATTGGTAGCCTCAAGATACACATGGGTCTTGCCAAATAAATTTCGACTAAGGATGTTTTTCTAATATACACAATCCATCCTTGTGGATTTTTCCACAGCTGAGTCTTATTTCTTTGGAATTAATCTACCTCCATAGTAACAGTAGAACTTCAGAAAAACTTTGAGGCATGTCCACCTCAAATGCATACTCAACTAGCTTCCACAGCAGCCTTCTTGTGCATTATTCAGTAAGAAAGAAAGAAAGCACCTCCAACACTCTGAAAATGCATAGAAATCCAAGCTGCTTAAATCTTTCATAAATCCTATGTACATGAGCACAGAAGTGCTTGCCAGCAGGAAGTTCAAACATTGGTTGCCTTGGACATTCCTAGATTTTTTTTTCTTTCGCTATTAGTTCAGGGCACTATGACATTAACTTAGACAAGAGATGACAGTGCCTGGACTAAAATAATAATAGCAGAGACCAACACAAAGATTCAGAAGCTAATCAGGGGATAAAATGGGTACCGCTTGTATGTTCATGAGCATGAATGGGTATGGGGAATGAGGGAAAGAGAGGAGGCAGTAATGATTCCCAGGTTTCCAGCTTAGATGCTGGAGAGAACGATGACATTTTTTATTAAATGTAGGGAGAGAGGGAGAGCTGGAGAGAATTACGGTTAATTGCACACTAATTTATATTTGTAAAACAATGAAGCATATGGAAGGGAATGAATTTTTTGGTGTATAAAGTCCTTATTATATTCTTATTTAAGAGAAATTATTTGCATTTCTATGCATCCCTATGCATTCCTCCTTTATTTTCAGAACACTTATTCCAAAATCCTCTATATGTCTTCATAGGGCATCAAATAATAATAACCAGCAAGGGAGGGAAGTAATTAAATTAAGTTGAAACTTTTATTAAAATACCAATCATAAATGTTCACTGGTTTATTCAGCAAACATTTATTGAATACAACTATGATCCAAGTACTGTTCTGGGCTTTAAAAATACATAGTAACAATTAATATCTGTGACATAAGTAGTACCAGGCACTGCACTAAGCACTTAACCTGCCATTAACAACCCCGACCATGACCCTGGGAAGGGGGTGCTCTTGCAATGGCTGTTTTATAGATGATGAAACGGAGGGGGGAACACATTTAATGACTTAGATGAGGAATAAGAACCAAGAATGGCACTCAGGACTGGTAGTCGAGAGCCGTCACTGCTGTACCTCCTTCCCCATGCAACCCAGGACTGCTTGTGTGTGTTTCAACATCTGGGACAGAAATACCTAAAATGGAACATCTGCCTGGTAGGCCCAAAACCTAATAATTTTAAAACTTTTATCATTATCACTTTGCTGTCACCTCGAACCTCAGCAAGCGCCGTTCTCCAGGCCGTCGCCATGCTGGACTCAGTACGCCTGACATGATCTAGTATTACTAGCTTCCCCCCACCCCCACTGGACCTAAAACCGCAGCCCTCGGGCCAGAGGCATCGTGAGAACAGCTTGAGTTTTTAGCTTATAAGCTGCCTGAATGTCTTTTCTCTTTCCTGCTATTTGAGATTTTGCCTTGAATTTCTGGCTTCTCCTTGGGGATACATAGCTCCCAATTCCATTTCCCACAGAAGTTTTACCCTGAAATGTCTGTTGTGTGTGTTTCAACATCCGGGATATAAATACTTAAAATAGAGTGTCTGCCTAGTGAGGCAGTGCTGCTGTGAGGAACCAGGGCCAGTTACCCAGTGCTGAGGGGCTCGCTGTGTTTATTTAAAGACAACCAGGTTCCTCCCTTCTCTCTATCCCAGCAAGACTGAGCACCTGAAGCAAAACATTGCACCTCCAGTTTACACTCGGATTGCTGAATTCACCTGGAAACTCCATTTGAGAAAGAGCAGGGACACACAGCAGCTGCGGGGAGAAATCACCTTCCAACCCTAGCCAAGTGCTAAATCAGAAGAGAAGCTCGTTAAAATGCCACCATCTTTTCCAAAGTCAAGAATATCTGTTCAGTACTAAGCCCAGCCAAGATCTCTGCTTTTGAGCATTGAAAGAGAAGCACTGAGGGGAGAGAGGAGCACCACCCCCTGAAAACCTGAGAGCTCAGCAATCTCTGCCTGACTCTGCTGCTCCATTATTTTGCATATCCTGCCTTGCTCAAGTCTAAATTCCAAACCTTTAGAGCTGGATTCAGAGTTTCCAGAGTGTCAGGAATAGAGCAAATCAAAAGGATCCCAGCATCCTCCACAAAGGCACTTCCAGGAATTAAGACCAATATGGAGTGGGAGAGATGGGGAGAAAAATCTTTTAGGGATTCTAATTCACCAAAGAGGAAACCCCACTGAGATCCAGGTCTAGGTCCTCTGACCTCTGCAAGTGGCCTGGAATATCCCCATCTTAATTGAGGGGCCTCAGGATTTTCTGGGATTAGACAGTGCTGAGCACCAACTGTGAAACACTAGCTGAGTAAATTAAAAATGACTATCCTATAAAAACAAGGTCACAAATCAAAAACAGACTGTGGCTGTAAGATCTCTATGTCCTGGGAGCATTCCCACAACATGAAATTACCCACCATCCCTACTCTGGAAAAAGCTGCAAAGCTCTGGAGTTCTAGAAAGCAAAAATGGGAGAATCCTAACTCTGTTAAAGTTTGAATGTTAGACCATGAGGATAAGAATGAAACCACCAAAAATGCAAAGGCAACCTGCTAAATGGGAGAAGATAGTTGTACAACATACATCTGACAAAGGGTTAATTCCTAAACTATATAAAGAACACATGCAACGCAAAAGAGAAAAACACACCACCCCAATCAAAAATGGGCCAAAGACCTTAAATAGACACTTCTCCAAAAAAGTCATTAAGCTGGCCTGCAGACACATGAAAAAAATATTCAACATCCTTACTATAAGGGAAATGCAAATAAAAACCATGATGAGGTCATCTCACCCCTGAGAGAATGACCTACTCAAAAAGAATGCAAACAACAAATGCTGGCAAGGATTGGAGAAAAAGAACTCTCCTCCATTGCCAGTGGCAATGTAATTTGTGCAGCATCTATAGCAAATGGTAGAAATGAGCACCAACCTTAACTTAAACAAAATAAAAATGGAAATAACATACAATCCAGCAATACAACTAACTAGGTATTAACCCAAAAATATGAAACCCCTAATACAGAAAGATTTAGGCACACCTACATTCATAGCAGCATTATTCACAATAGCCAAGTCATGGAACCAAAGTATATGTCATGTCCAATGAGAGATGGCTTACTCAGTAAATTGCAGACTCTAAACTCAAAGGACTACTACTTGCCTATTTGAAAGGATGGAATTGTTACTTTTGGAACAAAATGGATGGACCTTGAGGTAATTATACGAAATGAATTAAGAAAGTAAAGGATACCATGAATTAAGAAAGTCAAGGATACCGGATGGTTTCACTTATGTGTGGAATATAAATAACCAAAGAAAACAAACTAGCAAAGCACAGCAAAAACAATTCTTAGTCTCGAAAAAAAGATACCGGTTACCAGAGGGAAAGGGGGGCGTGGGAAGAAGGGATAGGGGAAATGGGACAGGGCATCTGCACCGGAATTTTGGTGGTTGGTGAGTGAAGCACGTGTCCATATGATGGTGCGGAAAACATACCCCCCAAAAGAGATAACCATAAAGATTATAAAGATTATAAATTATAAGATATTTATAAAGATATAATTATAAAGTCATAATTATATTATATAATTATATATGTAATAATATAATTATATAATTATATTATAAAGATAACATTATAAAGATATAATCAAACTAATAAATTAATAACTTGAGGGAAAAAGTGAAATGAGCTTTTAAAAGTGTGAGGGTCGAGGGCCTCCCCGGTGGCGCCAGGGGTTGAGACTCAGCACTATGAAGCTATCCAGAGCCACTGCAGCATGAGTTTGATCCCCAGCCAGGGAGCTGACCCACATGGCACAGCAGACCTCTCCTGACTCACCCACTGCTCCCCTCAGCAGTGTATTTCAGTCAATCTGCCTGTTCTGCTCCCCAGTCTGTCTTTGGTGAATCCTTGCCTATACCCCAACTCTTGTATGCATAAATAGATAAACCTTTCTAAAAAAAGTGTGAGGGTCCCTGCTCAACTGCAGACAGAATTCTTTTCCTTATTTTCAAAATAAACCCACAGTAGCTCAAAGCGTGGATTGTGAAGCCACGGGACAAAGATATTGACTTTCAGTTTGGATTATTGCTGAAAGAAAGAAAAGCAAGAATGTAGACACCACAATTTAGCTAGATCCATTCATGCAGGTCCACAGCTGTAAGCAAATTGATACAGATTTACAGTCTTTTTCCTTTGTCTTTAAAAAAATTCACATTTAAGGTGTTTTACTGCCAAAGCTCCTTGTGACTTAGAGGCTAAAAAGGTTTTAGTTCAGAACAAGGGATAATGTTCTAACCCTGTGAAATATCAAATAATGGAGTGAATGGTGTAAAAGGAAAGCAAATTCTGGCCCAGTATTCAAGCCAGAGCTCATGGTCATTTGTCATAAGATGCTTTATAGAGTTCCAGTAATTTGGGTGTGAGGGGAGAAAAAATGACCTCTTAATCTCCCTCTTTTTCAATTCTTTGTCTTTCTGTGATGCATTGTGGGAAATTTCTCATATTTTTCAACCCTAATATATATATGATGGATCTTTTTTATTGCAATACTACCCAAGAGTAAAGTGATCAGTGACTTCTACTCATCCAATCAGACAAAACTTCAGCACCACCAGTTAACTCAATCTGTGACACCAGGAGGACATATTGATACATATGAAAAGCTCCCTTTAGACCCACGATAAAGGTCACATATAAAGTCTGATGGACTTATATGTAAGTCATATTTTGTAAGATGACCAACTTAGTATATAATCTATAGTTTCAAAAATGTAAGGTCAACATAAAGATGATCACAAAGTCAATATAGTAGAAATTTCTAGAAAACTATATACTAGGACCTCCTTGGAGGCCTAGGGCATTAAGTCTCAGTGCTATTACCACTGCAGCCTGAGTTCGATCCCCAACCAGGGAGGTGACCCACATGGCACAGCAGACCTCTCCTGTCACCCACTGCTACTCTTTACAGTGTATTTCAGTAGATCAGCCTGTTGTTCTCCCCACTCTGTCTGTTGAATCGTCTCACCATCCCCCAACCTTTGGCTGACACCCCAGCTCTTCTATGCATAAATAAATAAATCTTTAAAAAAAATACTATATTCTAGTATTTTAGACAATTAGATTAAACTAATCACATCACTCATAGTCTCAAAATAAAACATAATAGCAGCATTTATTTGGCTCAGTAGATCTCAGACTCAGACTCTGGGGAAAAGAGGAGATTTTCCTTCATAAAGATCACAACCTTACATCTTAGAGTCCCTGGCGGAATAGTCACACCCCTATTTTTATAGGATAAAAAGTGTTATCTTTACACAAATAAATGCAGCACTTTAGAGGCATTTTTAAGGACAAAAATACATTTCCAATTTTATTACTACTTTTCAAATAGCAGAGGCTAGACTGAGGTTCCCAGCACTCAGCTTCACTGATGTGAAGCTGTTGCAACAGGGACCCAACTGACTAGAGGCACGTCTCTTACCCAAACACAGAATGTCCCAGGAAGTCTGAGGTTATTTGGGTCAAGTTCACAAGGCATTTGAGCCAGAGTCTTATAGTTTTTGTCTTGCATGAGCTCATGAGAACATGGTGATGTCTTAAGTGAGACATAAAAACCAGGGTAACAACCTAGTTGTATTCATTGTCAGATTTTCATATCATTACAACCAAAGAAATAAAAACCACTTCCAATGTGTCTGCTTTTCTGAACTCACACAGTGAACTTCGATGTAAATGTCAGACATGCTCACTTTAGGCTTCTGGTCAAATTTGCATGAAGATAATTAAATTCTGAGTTTCCAAATCCCCTCTGCAAATTCAACAGACATGATATATTTCTCTCCTTGTACTAAGCTATTGTTTACTATTGTTCTGAACTACTCAATAACTGTAATTTTGTCATTCACTCGATGTTGAAAAGTATAAGTGTACAGAGGGATATGACTGTGTAAACTCAAAGCCCGATGCCACCAATATGGGGTTCCACTAACCCACGTCACTTCCAGTCTTACAACACAGTCCTCTGCATCAACAGGACCATTTCTCCAGATACCTAGGAACCGTCAATCAATTTCTCTCCCTTATACATCTTTGTTGGTTAGATTTGCACTACCTAATGTGGTAGTCACTAGCCACAGGGGATTGTTGGGCCTTTGAAATGTGGCTGGTCTACAATGAGATGATGCTAAGTATAAAATTTAAGTGCCAAATTTTGGAGACTTAGTAAGAAAAAAGAATACAAAACATCTCAATAATTTTATATTGATTGCATGTTGAAATAAGAATGTTCTGTGTATAATAGGTAAATAAAGCATATAGTAGATACTCTAAAATTACATGTTAGGACCTCCCTAGTGGCCTAAGTGTTAAGTCTCAGCACTATCACTGCTATGACCTGAGTTCAATCCCCAGCCAGGGAGCTGACCCAGATAGGGTGCAGCAGACTTCTCCTGTCCAGCCTGCTCTTCCCCTTAGCAGTGTATTTCAGTAAATCTGCCTGTTCTGCTCCCTACTCTGTCTCTGGCGAATCCTCTCACCCCTGGCACATCCTGCCTACACCCCAGTTCTTCTACCAAAAAAAAAAATTTTTACTAAAAATAAAATTACATGTTACTCGTATTCTATTTCATCAGATAATGTTAAATGCAATAATTCCACTGAGACTTTTTCAATTAGACATACATTGAGTCTTCAAATTTTATCCCTTGTATCTCTTGATCATACCTCTTTTTCTATTCTTTTGTCCTTCTTTTGTGATTCATTATAGGAAATTTCTCGTCCAAATCACTGATTCTTTCTTTGCTGGGTCTAATTTGTTGTTAATCCATTCATTCCATTAAATTTTTCATGTTTGTTTTGTTTTGACATTTTTGCATTTCTACACAAGATTTCAACTGATAACCCCGAACTGGAAATTACCCAAATGTACATTAGCAGTTAAATGAGTAAATAGAAACATATTTATACAGAATACTGTATTAAATAACAAGAAGCACTACAACTATATTAAAAGTATATAAATTTCATTTTTTGTCATTTTCATATGTTGAGAAATAAAGAATATACACTATGTGAAACCATACATAAATTTAAAAAAACAGATAAAACTGTGGTATTAGAATTCAGAATAGTGGTTGTCCTAGGAGTAGGGAGATTATCTGGAAAGTAGAAGGGGGTTTCTGAGATGTTTGATAATGCTATTTCTTGATCTAAATACTAGTTACTTGTGAATTTAATTTATAAAAATTATTCATGTTATATGCTTATGGCTTTTATACTTTCCTGTGTTTATGGCTTTAATAATATTAAAAATTCAAACCCTTATCATTCAGATTTTAAAGAAAAGATTTGAAGGTTAAAATCCTTTGTTTTCTTTTGATTTTCAACTTGAAATATAATATTCTTTATTTCCAGACTTTCATTTTGGTTTTATTGGTTTTTCTGCTTCCAAATTCTACCTACTCATTTTTAAATGCCTCGTGTTCCTTGCTCATGTGTGAAAATCTTTAATTTTGGTAAACATATTAAGAAAATTTATTTTACATTTTGACTCTGATTTTCTTATACTGAAGTCCTGGGAATATCTAATTCTACCACCTTTTGTGTTTCTGTTTGTAGGCTGTGTATGCTGTAATGGTAACTTTTTATTGTAGCTTGTCTATGGCTGATATTAACCTACAAGATCATCCCAAAGAGCCTCAGCTGGGACCTTGAGGTTTCCTGAACAGCATATATAGATAAGTAAATTAAACCCAAAATCCTTAAAAGGTCAGAAGTCAAGACAAATACTTTTGATTTCTCCATCCCTAGCCAAGACTGGAGCAAATAACTTTTCTTAGCAATTTTCTTTGCCAGATAGATTTTTTCTACCATCTTTTCACTGAGGGAAACGATCTGCCAGACTCCTGGCTTTAGCAGTCTCTTAACCAGTCCTTACTTTCCATCTTCAAGAGCCTAAGGTTTTGTCTCCCATTCCATAGCCCACCTCCACTCATCCCCTGTTAAGTGGGAATTAAAAACCAAAGCTTCAGGTTTCTTTAATCAGACACCCCAAAGGGATCCCACAATTTAGATGCTCCCTCACTACCCGGAATTTAGCTCTCTTCATTTTTAGCCCCTGTGGATTTATTTTAAATTTTTATGAGCTGAGTTACTCATGTTTGTATGATATACAGCATTTCTCAGTATGTATAATTAGGAAAGCTTTTCAAAATATTTAGTCTGTCATTATACCAGAGGCAGAAGCCCACCAGGCCTTCTGAGACTTAAAGGCCACTAAGACAATATGGTTATAATTTTGTGAGTTTGGGAGAGACTCCACTCTTACCTCCTACCTTAACTATACCTGAATTTATACAACAGAAAATGGTTAAAGTCAACTACAGTGAACTGAGGTGTCAACCAATCAATTTTCATGTTACCACCTAACATTTGCTAGACTTGCTAAAAAGTCACCCCATGGAGAGAACCTTGCTACTTCTTCACTCCAAAGAATAAGATAATTCAGAAGCATTCATTCATACAGCAAATATTCACAAAGAACCTACACTTTGGCTGGAACAATACACAGTGCTAGGCAAATAAAATCAATTAAAATGAGTTGGCCCTCAAAGTGTTTACCAAGAATATCTAAAAGTTTCTTTTTCCAAGGATGGTCAACAGGCGCATGAAAAAGAGTTCATCACTTATCAAAACCATGAGATACTTCTTCACACCTGTGAGAATGGTTCATATCAAAAAGTCCAGAAACGACAAGTACTGGCAAGGGTGTGGGGGAAAGGTGACTTCATACAAGGCTGGTGAGAATGTAGACTGGGCCAGCCCTAAGGAAAATGGGAGGGAGGTTTTTCAAAACATTAAAAATAGATCAACTATACACTCCTAGGTATCTATCCAAAGAGCACAAAAACATGAATTTGAAGGGATATATACAATCCTATGATCACTACAAAACTATTTACAATACCCAAGTTATGGAAGCAACCTAAGTGCCCAGGGAAGATGAGTAGATTAAGATGTAGTTTATATACACAATGAAGACTACTCATCTGAGGGAGGGGGAGGGAAGAGAAAAGAGAACTCACAGCCATTTGCAACAACATAGATGGTAATGGAGGGGATTATGCTAAGCAAAATAATTAAGAAAGATAAATACCAGATAATTTCATTCATTTGTGGAACATAAAGGAACAGACAAAACTAAACCCAAACAAGCCCTAGAAATTTGCCTGTAGAATTGAGACTGCTATAGGAGGAGGGTGGGCCCAATGTGTGATGAATTAATACTAAGGGTGCTTTGGAGGGAGGCATAATATGGAATGTACATCTGAAGAGGTGTCAACCTATACCTCTAAATCATACAGAGTGTGTGAAACAAGATTACCTCAATAAAAAATAATCGGTTTTTTAAAAACAAGTTGTTTTTTTGCATAGAACTGGGGTGTAGTTCAGAGGTGCAGGGAGAGAGGGTTCATCACAGAGTGGGGAGCAGAACAGGCAGACTGACTGAAATACACTGCTGAGGGGAGCAGTGGGTGAGACAGGAGAGGTCTACTGAGCCATATGTGGTTAGCTCCCTGGGGGGAATTGAACTCAGGCGATAGCGGTGACAGCGCTGAGATTTAATCCCTCGGCCACCAAGAAGGCCCAAAACTAAGTTTCTTTCTTCTTAAGTAAAAACAGATCAAAATTGCTGGCATATTGTTAAGAATCCGAGAACAATTCAAAATTCTGTAGACAAAAGTGATCTCTTAAAACTGTGAATTACATCACAGTTTTGTTCGTGCTTAAGCACCTCTAACAGCTCCCCACTATCACTAGACTCTAATCCAAACTCCGCCTCCTCTGTGACCTGCAAGGCTCTGGGAGATGTGACCTGCCTTCTCCCCATCTTCATTTCACACCACTCTTCCTGCTCACTCCACCCTCTACACCTTGGCTTCCCTCTGGACTTAACAGACACCTACCTCATTCTCGCATTAGCTCATCTGCACATACTCACCCTTTCATCTAGAATGTTCTTCTCTTTTATCTCTGTATGGATCCCACATCTCTTCATCTGGGTCTGACCTCAAATGAGGGGCCCCTTGGGAAGGCCCTTCCCTGAACACGCACACACAGGAACCCTAAAACCACCACATGTTTAATAACCACGTTGCCCTTTTTCTATTTGCTTCTTCGCACCTATCAGCGTTTCACACTATCTAGTTGCTGCTTGTTTTCTCATGTATTAAGTCCACTCTTGGCTTTTCCCTGGACTTTCTAAATGGACCTGGCAGGCAGAGCAGGGCACCTGCTCATGTATAAGGATAAATGAAAGCCTGGTCCAATGGTGTCTGCAAGTGTGAGTGGCTCCACTTGTGCCACTCAACTGTACCCCCAGAAATAAGTGGCAAAGATGGCAATTAAGTGAAAAAATTGCTGTACATTTCAGCAGTGGCAAAAGAGGAGTGATACACTTATGGTGAGCCAGTGCAGGAGTCAGGGAGAGAAACTGTCCCAGCAAAAGCAGCTCATAAAAGACCCTAAAGAATGAGGAGGGAGCCAGTGGCTGGGCAGGGCGGGGGAAAAAAGCATCCAGACAGAAAAAGAGCTCACATAAGAGACCCCTCCTCTCTGGGAGCTGTCAGCCTAAATTCAAGGAATGAGATGCTACTAAAGAGTTCAGGTTGAAGAGTTCAGCTTTGTCTAGGATGGCCAGCATATCTGAACATCCAATTGTGGATTTTGATGGCAGCTGTGTCCTCGGTTTCAGCACCTGTAGAAGCAGCATGTGACTCAAGGGTCTCCAAGATTCCAGCTCCCAGAGTCTGTTAGCTGCCCCTGTGTTTGCCCCAGCACACATCTGAAAGTGCTGAAACTGAAGCTGTGAAACACATTCCTATGGGTGGTCAACCTGATTTTGGCTGACTTGTTTTTTGTTTTTGAATGATGAAAGGAGAGTCTATGAAAGATCAGTGTTCTACACCATTTGCTTGATCATGGCTCAGAACCCCAATCAATTAGGAAACGCAGCTCGCGATTTCAGTAAAATCGAAAGCCTTATGCACGCGCCCCGGGGCTCGTCTGCCTCCCTGTTGGGGGAGACAGACTCAGAGCTATGGTCCCACCACCCAGAGCTTCTCTACATGGGGTCTGCAGACGCCCATTTCCGTAGCACTGAAAGTCCTTGTTAAAAATGCAGGCTCCCAGGTCCAGCCACCCACCACTCCTCCACACCCCACTGAACTGGAATCCCTCTGAATGGGGACCAGATATCTGCACTCAGCAAGGATGCCAAGGAAATTCTTGCCACCACCGTCAAGCAGACAATCACCACCGCCGAGCTTCACTCTCTGTGGCCAAAGTAAAACGCGAACAGTAACAGTGCTGAGTGTGTCCCAAGTTTTTATGTGCCATGATCTGCAGCGAGCTTCTCCGACTGGCTTCCTTTCCTGCCCCAACAGTGTCACTTAACGTACCTGAGTCCACAGTCACCCAGGAGAGTCAGGATTTGAGCCCATGTTCCTCGGACCCCAGAGTCCATGTTCCCAGCTGGCATCTAGGGTCCAGCAGGCTGGAACGTCAACAGCTGAGGTCCCATGAGTTCAACTCCCGGCTGAGCCACACACATCCTAGCGATGGGCCCTGGGCAGGCTCTTTAGCCTCCTCGGGCCTGAGTTTCTCTCCCTTCACAGTGGGGCTAATGAGTGTCCCTGCCTCATAAAGGGGCTGTTAGGAAGGATAATTGAGGTGATTCATGTAAACTCCAGAAGGGAACCAGGTGCACTGCCAGTGCTCAATAAGCCTTCTCAGCCTTCAGGCTCCTGTTGCCTGTCACGGATTCCACAAGAAATCTCTGGCAAGCCTGAGAAGGCAAATCTGAAGAAGACCTGTTCCCTCTGCTGGCAGACTACCCACAGCACATCTTCCGCCGACAGTGGGTCAGTAGTGTGGTCTCTGGAGATAAAGGACGGCACATTATTTGAACCTCCGCATTCAAAGGGCGTCGACTCCTTCTGAGCCCAGAACACTTTCAACCTGGCTGCTGCTTTTTCTTTCATGCCTCCTAATGGTTCCGTCTGTCATTATGAACCTTTCAGTTCTGCTTCAACACAGCACAAAGGGATTCCATCCTTTAATCCTCAAAATAGTTTGTCTTTCTAGTTTGGCAGGTAAGAGTTGGTTGCAGCAGTAACTCCCGAAACCTGACTCTCATTATGCCAAGAACTGCAATGTGTTGCTGCATCAAAGCATGAGTGATAGCAAATGCTTTCAGATGGTGAGAACCACTCTTTATAACCTGCCTTCCAAGTGCCCTCTTGACACAGAAGAACTTTTTTGACTGCCATCAATCATCATTAGTAGCAAATGGTGATATCTGCCCGGATGACATCTCAGCCAAGGCAGGCAGCTTCATCCTTAGAATGCCATCTGCTACTGCAAGACTGAAATATAGAAATGCAATTGTTGAGTGGGGGGGGAAAGGACATCTGCAACAAACTCCACAGGAAGGTTTATGGACCCCCACCTCAAGCCAGAGAGATCCAAGACCCCTAGGGCTACGAATCCCAGAATTCCATCATCATCCAGAAGAGGGGATTACCGGAAACTGAGGGGTGGAGTTAAGCAGACATGTTGGCTATATAACGAGGGCTTTTGACCTTGGCGGTCTCTTGCTTCTCGCCCGGCTACAGCATGCCATTGGGGTTTCCGGCTCTTCGGATCTGGTAGGACGTATTTGGAGATTTATCTCTCTCCCTCACTTTCTCTTTTGTCCCCGAGTTATTCACTTTTTTATTTCCCTTCCTTTTGTAAATAGACCCTTTTATTAACCTTTTTATGAGTGCCTGCAATTGTTCTTATTATAAGTCCTTTTTAAGCGCACGGGTGAGAACCCACAGTCAGGCACCCCATTGTATATCGGGGTTGCCCTGTAACATAGTGAAGACTTTTTTTTTCTTCCATGGCAAAAACCATTCCATAAGTCAGGTTTTCACTTCATCTCCTAAGAAGGGGCTTAAAATTTTTAATTTTTCTTTCTAAATGAAACTTTTTCACTCATGCATAGAATTTTAAATAAGTCACTATGACCAGGTATCCCAAGAGTGTAGAGAAAAGAAAGTGGGGGGAGGGAGAAGAGCCTGCATTGCCACACTAACCTCAGGCAAATCTGGGGATATGTCAGTGAGCCTCCATTTGCATCCCAAAACTCCACCCAGAGGAGATGTGGCACAGAGGCAAAGAGCCCAGCAGACCCCAAATCTGCTGACCATGCAGCAAACCAGCTCCCTGTTTGAAGGGTCCCCACTGAGCAATACTTGCACATGGCAGGACCCAGGCCAACAGGCAGCGCAGCCTTTCGAGGGTTTCCTTCAGTTGTAACAAGCTGGGGGCTTCCTCCCTCGGAAAAGGACTTAAGCCTTGCTGGATGGAGAATGTTTTAAAATAATGGGGAGGAGGGCCTCCTTGGTGGCACAGGGGTTAAGTCTCAGCACTATCAAGTTATCACCAGCCACTGCGGCATAAGTTCGATCCCCGGCCAGGGAGCTAACCCACATGGCGTAGCAGACGTCTCTTGTCTCGCCCACTGCTCCCCTCAGCAGTGTACTTCAATCTTCCTGTTCTGCTCCCCACTCTGTCTCTGGTGAATCCTCTCACCATCCGGCCCCACACCTCTGGCCTACACCCCAGTTCTTGTATGCATAAATAAATTAAACCTTTAAAAAAAAAATTAAAATGGGGGGAAAGATACTGGTCCCATAAGAACCAGTCTTCTTATAGACAAATTCATCAAGCTTGTGAACTTCTTAGAAACACTCAACTCTAGACAGTAAATGTTTGACAACTGGTGAACCGACATAGGTTAACTGTGCGCTCAAAAATGTCTGCTCAAGGTTTCTTCCATAACCTGCTCTGAAGTCAGCTTATTAGCCTTGAGATTCAGATTCAACCACACTTTGGGAGGGTGTCCAGGGGGAGCTAAGATTTGAGAGTGATAAAAATAACATGTGTAATCAAAAGACCTGCCTAAAAGGAGTTTCCCCAGAAGTTTATTTTGATGAATGTGATCTCTCATTTTCTGAAACACCAAACAAATTTCATAGACCAATATTCAATCTATGCTGCTAAGGCAGCAAGAGTAAGTGTGCAAAATGTCAACCACTTGTGCCACATGGCAATGAAATATTCCCATTAGACACCTCTATCCTAGGGAAGGACACTGTCTGCATGCGAGAGAGGAGCTCCGCTATCCTGGAAAGGCCCCAGGACTCACATTGCTAAGCTCCCCCCCTTCCTCCTAACTTCAGCTGCTCCACTGCTCGCTGAAGCTGCCCAGTTTCTGCCCATGGGCAAACAGAAAAATACAGTAACATTTACCTCTTCCCCTGCCCCAGGCACAAGCTGCAACAAGGAGTCCGTGAATCCCTGCAAAATAATACTAATAAGCCAACTTACAAAAAGGATTCTGATTGAGAAGGATGAAATCAAAAAAAATCAAGAAAAGCATTTACAGAATCCAAAAAACTAAAATCCAGAAGCTGAACACATTCACCCCAACTTCTAAACTCACGCAGATTCCTATTGCCACACTTAGACAAGAAGCAAGGACCCTTGGTTTCTCCTGAAAACTGCTTTCTGTACTATGTCCCTAATGGGGAACTTGCTGTCCCCTTGATCACCAAGACAGGCAGTCCTGGCCCCCCAAGGAACGCCTTCCAGAACCCCCCAAGAATGTCTCCTGGGCTTCTGAACACATGGTGATTTCCTCAGTTGTCTACTTTGCTCTGTGAAGGAGACCACGAAGCCTGGGTCTTACTAAATCCATTGTATTCAATCAACTCATAGGAGCCAAGTAGGCCTTCAGAGTTCACTGTTGCTAATCCTTTCTGCAAATGTAAGGCAGAGAGAGTAAATGATTTGTTCAAGGACACACAGTAGAAGTCAGACCTCCTGCTACCCAAGCCAGTGGTTTTCACATAATGCCACTGATAAAACCCGGGGTTCCAGACCCTGCCCATATCCCAGGACCCCTCTTCCAATTGATACCAGTGCTGCTTCTAACCTCACACCTGTAGCCTTCACCAGAGAATTTGCCCTTGGCTGGCAGTGCCACCTTGCCCACAGGTAATTTAGATTATCTCTAAATTCAGGCAAGGCTGCCCCTAGCTAAGGACCAATTGGTGCCAGGATACAGAACCCCCACTACCTTTCCTCAAGCAAGACTAGACTCTGATGTGACTGATGCTGTAGAGTGCCCCAAAGGATCAGACTGACATTAGACTTCACCTGAGACCACATCCTTTTTCCTAAGAACCCTCGTTAATGAGCAATTTGAGTAAGAATGCCCTTAATAGGGAACCTGGCCGGCCACTTGGTTTCTCCACCACTGTTCCAAGCTGGCATAATCAGCTAACTGAAAAGGCCTCCAGAGCCCATCAACATGAAGTCCAGTGACTCAGATAGGCAGCAACAGAACCTTGTCCCTTACAGCTTAGAAGGCCGATCTCCTCCGGGGAAAAGCACCAAGTCCCTCCTTCCTGCTCTCCCTGGCCTCAACTCTCACCTGACTTGGAGTTAGGGGCTAAAAGACATATTCTGAAGTCAGTAAACAATCAAGATGAGGTTATCAGCAGCAGAACATTGCCTAAAATACTATCCATGACTCATTCTCTCGTTCTCCTTAGGAAGAAGAGAAACCTCCCCCAAGGTCTCTTAATTTGCGTCTTGCAATCTCTAAAGGAGAATGGGGGTCTCACCATGCAGGAACAGGAACCCACCCAGTGCATTTGAAATGACTCTACCTAACTTCCGTAGAGAAATTTTTGGTCTCGCACCATGTTCTTATCTGGATACTGTCTTGGGGATAGGAAGACGTCATTTCTGGGATTTATTATTTAACTATGAACTGTTTACATAAAATAGCATCCTTGCTGGATTTAGAGTTGTTTCCTTCCTGGCAAAGGTCAGATTATTGACAAACTATGTGGAGAATTTATAACCTGCTTTGTAACAATAGTAGCTATTCTTTTATAGCACTTAATATATGCCAGGCACCAGAAATATGCCACTTCTAATCCTCACAATGAGAAGAAATGCAGTCAAGGAGGCCAAATAACAAATGAATGCTATGTGACAATTATGTGGTAGAAACAGGATTTGAACCCGGGTGCATCAAACCACAAAACATGTCATCAGCACTTCAAGGTATTTTCAGCCCCTGCTGCAGGAGTTCAATCCCTGACCAGGGAGCTAACCCACATGGCTGCTCCCCTCAGCAGTATATTTCAGCAGATCTGCCTGTTCTGCTCCCCACTCAGTCTTTGGTGAATCCTCTCACTCCCCACACCACCCACCACATCTGGTTCTACACCCCAGTTCTGTATGCATAAATAAAAATTAAAATAAATCTTAAAAAAAAAGTTATTAGATTGTGTCACCAAACTGTCTTTGTCATCACTCCAGTACCCAAGTGCTCTACCTGCAGCAATTTCTGTTCCAAGCTGAGCTGCCCACAGATTTATTGGATGTTCTCAAAACCACACCATGTTCTCTGACCTTGAGAGCAAGAAGCAATATAAAGGGTGTCTGGTAGCTAAAGATCAAAGGGGACTTTGACAGGAAGATGGAGTAAACATAGTTCTTTATTCCTCCCTTAGGTATAGCTTTAAAAAGCCCATGGACATTATATCCAAAACAAACATAAGACGATTCTGGAAGGCAGAAAGAAGGCAAGAAAATTAAGGACCTCAGGACCCAAGAAATGACATGGTGTTGAGTTCTTGATTTTCTTTTTTTCCTCATAGGCTCTAGGTGAGATACTACCATAGACAGAAAATAAAAGTCTCCTCTTTCTAGCCAAAGAACCATGAAAGAGGCAGCCAAGTCACTTTTATTGGGCAACTTAAATATAATAACTCTATCAACACCCTAAAAACTGTGGTCTTACCCCTACCTATACCAGGAAAGTCTGCTGGGGAGCCTCGCCTGTAATAAAGTATCTCAACACCCCCATCAGGGTGATTTCAGAGAAGCTTGAATCAAACTGAGCTTTCATCTCTGATGGTTGCAATTCCTCCCCAGGATGGTGGCAGGAGAACCAGTGGAGATAGGACTTCATCACCGTAACTCAGCAGCAACCATCCCCCAGGAGTGTTAGTGGGGATCACAAGGGAGGAGTACCCGGGTACCCCTCCACACAGTCATAGTGGTGTCAGCTTCAATGAGCAATGATAAACACTCATCAGCAATTGAAAAAACTATAAAGATTTGGCCAAGAAGTAGGAATTCTCCGCAAAGAAAAAGAAGCTATCAAAACAACAGAAAAATTTTGGAACTAAAGTATAAAAGTTACCATAACTAAAATTGAAAAAAAAAAATTTCAGTGGATGGCCCCAATAGCAGAATAGAAAAGATAGCAAAATGAATCAGTGAATTTTAGGATAGTAACAATGAAAGTAACCCAATGATAGTAACAATGAAAGTAACCCAAGCTAACCAAAAGTGAGAAAGCAGACTAAAAAAAGAAGAAAATAAATGAACATAACCTTTGAGACATATGGGTTTATAACAAAAGTTCTAAAATTTAGGACCTCTGACTGCCAGGAGAGGGAAAAGTAGGTGGACTGAAAAAGTATTTGAAGAAATAATGACTAAAATTTCAAGAACTTGGCAAAAGAGACTTATGAATCTCAATATCGAAAAAGGATAAACCCAGTGAAATCCATACCAGGCACATCATAGTCATGCTTCTGAAAATTAAAGACAAAGACAAAATCTTGAAAGTAGTCAGAGAGAAATGATGTATTGACCATCAGAAGCAAACAATTACACTGACAGGATTTCTCACATGAAATCGAGAGTCCAGAGGAAGTGGACAACAACTTTCAAGGACGGAAGGAAAAGAACTCTCAACCCAGGATTCAACATCCTGAGATAATCTTCTTCGGGGATGACATTCTCAAATGATGAAAAAAAAAAAATTTGTTCCCAATGGACCTACCCAAAAAGCATGACTAAATGAGATTCTCTAAACAGAAAGGACAAGATAAAAGAAGGAAATTTGAAACATTGGGAAAGAGAAAGAACAGAGCAAAAAATAAGGGTTAAGGACAGCAGACTTTACTTCTGCTCTTCAGTTTTCTTAGATTTGGTTTATGATTAAAGCAAAAATCATAACACTATTGACTGTGCCCCCCAAAGTATGCAAAGGAAGTATCAACAGTCACAAAGGGGGGAATTGGCAAACACAATGGAATTGGCAAACTGTCAACACCAGCAGACTGTGATAAATTACGTAGATGTCAATGTGATACATAGAGCAACCACTAAAAAAAAACCTAATAAAGAGACACAATCTAAGACAGAATGGCAAAGTAGAATTCAAAAGTTCGAGCAACGCACAGAGATACAGTCAAAGGGTGAAGGGGAGATTGAGCGGGCAGAGTGGGATGGGTAGAGGCGTCTCCACCGCTTAGCCAGAGTCACTCAGGAGTTAACTAGGCCTTTCACAGAACAGTCTACCGGCTGCTCTGGTGGCCATGTGGTGAGGAGAGAGGTGGAGGAACCCAGGCCAGGAGACGCTACTGAGCTTTGCCTTGGGAATCAGGAGGGCTGTTGGATGTTTGGACTGGCGATCTGGAAGGCTCCACTCAGCCAGCACGCAGGCCCCTGGCAGGCCCCTGGCATGCCCAAAGAGGCTCCCTGCTGAAGTCTGGGTTTCACCTAACCTTCAGCATGGTGGAGCTTCCCTCCTCAGGAAAGACGGTCCATTTACATTCTGATAACAAAAGTCCCACTTTGTGTGCAACCTATACTGCTGGAGAAATGGAACTAAGTGTCTTTGAAAAGGTTTGAAGTAGCGTAGGCAAGAGGAAAAAGCAAGAGAAGGCATCTGGAGCCATGTCGCCAAAAGCTGAAAGGAATGGACTGGGTTCAAAAATCAATCAGGCTTAGAAAGAAAAAGAAAAATATCAGAAGGTTTCAATTATAGGAGAAATGCAGGGGACCCAAATAAGGAATCCGTAAAAAAAATAATTATAATAAATTGAAAAACAAAATTAACAGGCAACTCTAAATCAGAGGCAGTGTGAGGGGTGGGTGGGGAGAGGGATCAAAACAGGGGCAGGAAGAGCACAGGGGATTATGGGGATGGGGATTACGGGTAAATTTTGGTGTGAATTTTATGGGGACTACACCTGCGAGGAGAAAGCATACATTGTACAAAAGAAGAATGATGTAAAATATGTATAAAATAAAAAAAATAAAATAAAAAATAAAGGTTAAAAAAATTCAATCAGGCTCGGTAAACTCTCCCCATCAGACAAAAAATACCTATTTTAACAGACATATTCAGTCTTAGAAATAGTATGATGAAAATGAATACTGTGTTCCAGAGTATTTCAACCTCCTTTAATTTCATTACAGGCAGGAGTCTTGAATCCTTCCAGGCCAGTGGGGAGTCCTCAAGTCTTTCAGTAAACCATTTATAGGACGTGCTGCCACAGGGTTCTTGAATATCACCTGCCCCCAACCTAGAATATGTCTCAATCTCCCAGAAGAATATTTCTAAAACTTTCCATTGTAGCTGTTTATAATTTTTATGCTTTAAAAAAAATAGTTTCTGGGGAGGATATTTGTACATTACATGCCAATCATTATTCCAAATGTAATTTTAATCAATTCAACATAAAAGCATCTTGATATCCTCAATAATGGTACTGGTGATTTTAAATATTAAAATCTACATTAGGAAAAAACAGGGCTTTGATTCATTCTCTCCTTCCAAATAAGCCTGATCAACTGGCACACATCCCCAATCTTCCTTTCCTCCTCCCTCCCTTTTACCTGTTCTCTTCTCTCTCCTTCTCCCTTACAAGAGAAGAGCTGGCTTGTCAGGGCAGAGTCAGAGTTGACCCCAAAATTCCGATTACTCCTTTTCCTCCCACATACTCAGAAACTAAGGCTTTTTACAAAAGTTCTATTTTTTTCCTGAAAATCTGTACTTTTTATGTTTGCCTTGCCTTTAGTCAACTCTAATAGATTTTTCTATTGAGTTCTGGTCTGTACCCAAGATTGCTAAAAGGTATATTTGCAGACAATACCAACTTGAGTCCCTGGGCTTTTGGAAACAATCTTCCTTTCACCGGTAGGCAAACAACCCAAGGAAGGTTCTCCTCTCCTCTCCACTCCTCAAACAACCCAATGAAGAGCAGACACGGCACTTATGAAAACTCAGGAAGGTTACTGAAAATTCAGAAAAGGGGTTCCATGGCTTCTTACACACTGTTAAATTTTAAATTAATGCTTCAAGTTAATTTGACTCTTCCTGCCTGAGCTGATTAGTGAACATTAAATTTCATGCTAATGTTCTCAAGCCATTTGCCTGCAATGCAGGACTCACTTTTCAATTTTTGCTGATTGCAATAAAAGAATATATGTACATCTATTCTCACATCATTTCACGACTGGTTCTAAAGTGATTCCATCAGGTTTGTTTTCCTTTTCAGGTGGGCTGGTGTTTATTGCGTTAGTCCATAATGCTCCAACTTTCTCACTGCCACGTAAGAGAGTAGTTTTCTAAAGTAGTCCTGGAATCTATTACCATGGAAACAAAAGGTATAAAAAGCCATTTTTATCTAACAGGAAAACCTAGAGAACTTTAAAAAGATCAAAAGTGTTTTCAAAGTAAAAGTATAACCAAATACATTTTAGCTTAGGTTAAGGAAGCCCTGAGGTGAAATTGCGAGGCAGGCTAACAGGGAAAGATGCAGGCCATAGGAGAATCATTACCACACCCCCTGGGGGTTCAGGGTCACCACTGATGACAAGGAGGGCTGCCAACTATGTTAATTCAAAAAGTGTTTCAAAGAACCCAAGGCTCTTCCTCTGCCAAAATACAAGAAATAGGGCCAGAACTCTGTCTCTCCACATATATGAAAAAGGACAATGTTTTTCTGACACAGCTAATGTCATGCCAACTTTGGTACCTGAAGCTCTGCCCAACATTCTAGAGTAGACTGATGGAAGTGAAGAGTAAAGAAAGAAGTGTAAAAACATGCTCATGTTATCATACCACCATTCAATCTAGAACTTGATCCCATGTGTGGAAGAAGAGTTGGCGTGGGCCACCTTTTAACCACATGTATTTATTTTGGCATTCTCAGTCTTTTCCTGAAGCCACATCCTGCCATCTACTTCAAAGAATAACTTTGGATACATTAGTCCCTCCATGGAAAACTTCCTGCTTCCTAAGTTGCTCTGGCCACCTGTAATAATACAAATTCTCCCCATCCAGAATCCCCCTCAAAAAACATCTGGAATGACCAGAAGATCCCATCCATGCTACAAAGGAGAGTACACATTTCCCAACATTTCCCAAGAAGCTGCATAACCACAGGGAAGACACGGGGGGTCATGGACAGTCAGACTCGGTCCTATACCTAGAATCCCATACCTGAAGTCAGCCCATCACTGCTCCAGCCGAGAATGGAAGGCCTGCAGCACTGAAGTCCTCTCTCTGTGTTAAGGACTTAATGTTTCTGCTCAAAGGCAATCTTTTAAAAAGGCAAGGAGATAATGTAAAAGATAAGAACAACAAAAATAAATATTATATTAAAAAATAAATAAAAAATAAAAAGGCAAGGAGGAATGGAGCAGCCTTAGAACGGGCTTAAATTCTCAGCAGGCACATGTCCAGAGAAAGGAAACTGTGACAGAAAGGATTTGAAAACACGCTGTCTGAAAAGCTGCACACAGCAGCGATTGCAAGCATGAGTTTTTGCATCTGTCAAACTAAGATCTGAATGTTGCTTGGCCACTTACTTCCTAAATAAGTTATCTAAGTAAACTCAGATAAGCCTCAGGTTCTCACCTAAAAACCATACCTATCTGATGGAACTGTGTTGAGGAACAGAAAATATCAAGCATGCAAAGAGTTCAGCACGCAGCCTGGTATCTAGAAAACTCTTTAACATCAGCTGTTACTATGAGGAACAGGTAAAGTGATAGGAATCTATAGCCCGGAGAACTGAAGACTCAGAACATTTGAAGAACCATCTCATGAAAAAGAGATGCCTCGGAAGACGGGGCATCAGCAGATTGGCCATGGTATCTGCTCCCCTCTTGTGTGCCAGGACTTCTTCATCTGATCCAGCTGACTAGGTGGCCATCCCCATCCTTCCTAGAATTAAAGCCATCCCTAAAACTATTCAAGGAGGAGGAAGATTTAGGGTGGAATAAGAAAAATATTTAATGTCGTTAGAGAATGGAGTAAGTCAGTTTGTGAAATGATTAGCATCCCATCCCTGATAATGTTCAAAGAAATCAGTTCAGGACATATTCATTTGATACCGACGATGTGCCAAGGAATTTACCAGATACTTTCACACATAAAGATGAGTAAGACTTGGTTCTTGCCTTCCAGAGCATTGTTCTCTAGAGAGGGATCGAGTGGAAGCACATGTTTATCACAACTAAGAGGCAGCACTGAATCTCTACCTATTAAGTGTCTATATAGATTCAATTCTTCTTTGGATGAAAGTCTTATAACAGAAGATCTCAAAAATCCCTCCCATTTCTAAGGTTCCATAATGACATAGTACTGGGGGAACTAGAAAAAAACAGCTTTAAAGAAAAACTATTTTGTGAGACGCTTCCTAAAACATTTTTCAAATATCCATTAGTGAGTATGACATTTGAAAACAGTGGAACTCTGCTACTGATTTGAGTTATTTAAAACAAAGTAAAATGCAAAACCACATACTTTTCCTGCATTAGAACCATTTTGTAACTGGGCACAGATTCTTAGAGGTAATGCTAATCATGTAAAGATATGGTCAGCATTATTTATAGGTTTTATATTTATTTTACTTTAATCTTAAACTTATATCACTTTATTAGAATGAAACATTAATGCTATGAGTTTTAACATCATGAAATTTTTAATAAGGTGTTAAAATAATATTTACTCATCAACGTTGGGCCACTCCAGTATTTTAGGTGACTGATTTGCTATCTAAATTTTTTAATATCATGCTATGCCTAATACTGATCAGTAGAAGCTGAAATTTAAGTGTAATTACAGTCCAAAAATACAGGTTTTCATTTTAGTTCCTCATAATTCAGAGAAATATTTAAGGTAAATATAAGTCTGAAATTTTAAATACTAATTCTCATAGCACTTGCTTAAAACCATTCTATGTAGCAGGCACAGCCCTGGTGCCACCAAACCCAGAGGTGACAGATGTGGCATTCAGAGAAGGAGGGGTGCTGGGCTATTTTATTTTTGTGAGAGAAGGAAGCTGTGGGAAAAATGTTCTCCACTTAATCTATTTTATTTTCCGCAAGGTGTTAACTGTAAATATTAATTTATACACACACAAAACTCACTAGGCATTTTAGTTGCATGAATATCAATGAAATAAAGTAATCCAAACTAAAAAATGGAATTTCCAGTATCTTCATTCCTCAGGGAAAGGAAGGGAAAACATGCAAGGACTTAAAATTCCATCCCTATGGTTTCAAAGACAACAAAATATCTCCCATTGAGCTCCCACTGAAATTTCTACCAGAGTTGAAATTATAAGTACTGAAGCATTAAGAAGAAAATAGTCATTTCTGCCATTTTCAATATATAACCTATTGCCAAATCACTCAAAACACTTGACACTTAGAATATTGTAAATTCTCTTGATTTTTACCTTACCAAGATCCGGGACCACTTTGTGAAACAGAGAAAATACAGATATGATCACTTCCTATTTACTCAAGGGTCAAAGAGACACAAAGAAGAATTTTGAGACCCTCAAGGATGGGGCTTTCCTTATTGGAGTGAGGCAAATAAAACTAATTCGCTGATACCACATTTAACTTTCTCAGCAGCTAATTGTTATCTCTACTTAATGATAACAGTATAAATAGGCAACACAGCCATGTAGCAAATGAAAAAAAAAGGTATTATAAATTACCTGGATTTCCAAAACGCAAAGGATGGAGGTTATGGGGCAAGGTTGTTTCTTCCTTGAATCCCATACAATTCACCTCCATCTATTCCTACCCCTGCCAGATTGAGGGTTCAGGACCCCGCCCTCTGGAAGCTATGTATCCATTTGCTTGAATTTTGACTGAGAATCTGCATTTTGCATTCAGTGGGCACTGGGTATGTAGCCTTCCAATCTTCTTCATTTTGATTTCTCCTAGGAGACTCTTAAAGTGATCCTTTGAAGGTGTATCACAGCAGAGAAATGCTGTGAGGAAGGAATGAGGTTTCCACCTGATTAGGTCTTTACATAGCATGTGAAAAATTCAGGTCGACGAACATGACCAGGCATAAGAGCAAAGGTTCAAGGACTTTGCCATGCTGAGAGAGCCTTCTTCCACTCCTAGCTCTATGCCTACCCATCCTTCTAGGTCCAGCTGATCCCACATGAAATCTGACTGACAAGTGCAAGACTGACAAGAAGTCAGCCTTTCTTCTCAACCTTGGCTCCACACAATGGCCCTTATTACATGGTTTTTTAATTTTTCCTTGTTATTTCATACAAGTGAGTGATTTCTCCCCAACCAGATTCTAAGCAATGGGAAAGCTGACAAGCATCTACTGCTTTCATAGTTATTCCCCTAGAGTGTCAAATATTATGTGAATACCTACAGGAGGCTGAATAAATACCTGCTGGGGGATTGACTATTACCTGCTTTACCTTGCTAAGTTGAAAAGGGCGAGTAAGTGGGTAATGTGCTGGCATTTTTTCTACTCTACTTCTCTTGGTGAAAAAAGATTTTGCATGTACCAAGTTTAAATTCTAGACCAAGAGCTATTCAGCATTGTCTGACAGCATTTCACGATTTTATCCTGTATAAGTCTTTCCTAGCCAGACCACAAAATTCTGCGATGTGAAAAAAAACATAAATTCGCTTTCCCTTTTCTATTTAAGTAAATTATCCATGTTTGATGAAAATGAAAACTTACAAGGGCATAAATGACATGTGTTTTGACTGAATTATTCACATTTTAAATCAGTGAGGCAAGATAGGTCATAGTAAGAGTCAAAACTTAATATATTTAGTTCTATTTTTCTGAATGTCCAAAAATGAACATGACTTCTGGAGAAAATACCTCTGAAATCTTTAAGTGCTTATATTTCTGACAGAAAGTGATATAGGAGTGAGAAAATATCTTCCCTCAATGAAAGGGTAGCCAGTGTTCTTTGCCCAGAGAGAGCCTATGGTTTCATCTATGTTAGGTCATGGTACCAAAGACATCAAAGAAAGGGAATTCCAGCCCAAAGGACAAGCTAAATAAAAGCCTCAGGGTTACTCAGTGTTTATTCACAACATATTTTTATCTCTTATGCCATCAAACCTGGGTACTATGTCAAAGTGCAGGGAAACCAGAATGGGTTTTGTTTTGTTTTGTTTTCCAAAACTGAATCCTACTAACACATTTGTTTGGGTGCTAGAAAATGAAAATTTGGTATAGCTTATCTTTAGGTTACCCATCCTTCCCTTGGTTTTTCAGATCATTTAATGAAATTGACTCCTACTACTTAACATGTGGATTTGGAAAGGATAGCAGTACATTCCTTTCTTAGCTCAGTTGGCTGGCATGTGAGGTTGGTGACAATATCATGTTTGCTTTTCAGGCAAACTATCGTAGATAGCGCTGCTCCATGCTAGAGTTTATTTGGACCTGTCCATTGTATTATTTCATAAATACTGACCACACCTTTAAGGCTAATCTGCCATTGTTCACAAAATAAATAGAGCAGTCAGTATGGATGGTTGGGAAATCAGAGGAAATGTACAACTCAAAAATTTTTGTAGAATATACACACACAGTGGAATACTACTCAGCTATAAAAAACATAAACTTGCCATTTGCAACAACATAGAATGGAATAGAGGGGATTACGCTAAGTGAAATAAGTCAGAAAGAGAAAGACAAAGACCAGATACTGTCACTTATATGTGGAATATAGAGAAACCAAACAAAAGGTCAGATGTCAAACCAATTACTAGCCATAAAAATCTGACTACAGAATCAAACAGCCAGAGTGGCTTGGGAAGGGAAGAGAACAGGTGGGTATAGAATACAATGGACGACAGCGGAGGACTATGGGAGTCTTGGTGGCGGGTGTGATACAATAACACCACCTGAAGGGGGCGATCTTATACCTTTGGATCATATACAATGTTGTAAACCAATATTACTTCAATTTTAAAAATTTAAAAATAAATAAAGACTGTTCTACTGACTGTGGGCACCAGTATCTTCCTCATTATCATCATCATACCAAGCAGTTATGGTGCTTACTATGTGCTGGGGATCTTGCTTAGGACTCTGCCCACTTTATCTTATTTATCATCATCAAAAACCTTATTAAGGAGGAACCATTATTACCTACTCTTTACAGACAAGAAATTTAGGATTTAGAGAGGTTAACTAGCATGCATTACATATGTAATACATTACATATGAATTTTAACCTAGGCAGTATGACTAGTCTTACCTATTTCATATAATTCATATTAACCTGTTCTACTCAAAAATGCTTCACACCACTAGATAAGTACATTACAATAATGTATAATTCATGATAAATATCTATAATCCACAAACATCTGTACAACAAATCTGTATAAATATGGTATATGTCATTTGTTTTATAAACAATGTAAGTACCAACATTCTCCAAGCTGAGATGATAAATTACTTTGAGAACTCTAATATACAGAATTACCACAATGTAAATACCCAAAACTTCCTGTGACAGGAAGCAGGGTGAGATGCTGGGCAAGAACACATCAGCACCTCACATCCCAAAGAAGCCCCACGTGGCACTGTTGGGGGGCACAAAGACAGTTCTCCAAAGCTGGGACCAACCAACCAGTACACATGGAGCTGTTATACTAAGCCAGCTGACCTCCCCCCACCCCCATCCCAAGAGCAGAGGGAGCCTGGGAGTCTTGGAAAGAGACTAATGGCCAGTATTTCTCAATATTGCCCAGGCCTACCTGCTTGCTGGGCATAATGGAGTAAAGCAGCAAAGATGGGCCTCATTCTGGAAACGATAAAGGTTGTTCTGGATCATGCCTCAAACCCTTCCACCCTATCAGCCTAGCACTAGTTATATAGTTATACCCATAAAGAATCACATCCATTTTTATATCACTAAGAGTGCTAGAGATAGGGAAAGTGCCTAATTACAGCTAAAAGAGATGCATCTGTCTTTACCAGAGTGTGTTATATCAATTAAATGGGTAAATAGGCCTGTTACCTCACCATAGAGAAAGAAGGGTCTCTTGTGACCCTCTATTGGTTAAGGCTGCTGTGGAATGTTATTTGCAATCTCATTGCATAATGGAAATCAGGAGGTAGCTGTCATGGTTTCTGAAGACAAATTGCTAGTGGCTGAGACGAATCATAGCCTCTTTCATCTCTTACAGTTCTCAGTTCCTGTGTCTCTTAGAGCCCAAGTTTCTTAAATTAGTCCTCCCTATTGTCACAGGGAGTGAAAATGAGGAAAAGTGGTCATCTGAGAGACTCTGCTGGAAGAATCCTGTTCAAGTGACCATTATGCTAATTCTCATTCCTGGGAGATGCATTATTTAATAAGGAATACAACTTGCAAAAGGGCACACAATTAAAAATAGATCCATACAGCGACTGCTCTGATGGTGACCAATAGGACAGAAATCCAGCTGGGCAGGAGTCAAAAGAAACAAAGCTGTCACCAGACAGAACCTTGTTAAATATCATTTTTGTTTTTTGCACTTAGACTTGCACTGTCAGCCCGCCAATGATCGGTATGGTGCAGTGGTTCTCAAAGTATGGTCTGTGGAACCGCAGCATTAGAATCACCTGTAACTGTTAGAAATGCAAAGGCTCAGACTCCAACTCAGCTCATGGGATTTGAAAACCCTGAAGGTGGGACACAAGACCCCTGGGTGATTTAATGCTAAAGCTTCAGAACTACTAGATCTGGGCCTGGGCGAGTGCTCAGCCTGGGAATTCTAAGTCTTCCTAGGAAGGCTTAAGCTTTGGCTGCAAAATGCTTTCCTCAGAAGAATCTGGGAAGAAACCTCTCCTGAAACTGAAGAAAGCCACTGCCATCTTCAATTCTTCTGTAAACCTAAAACTTCTCTAAAAAAAATTGTCTAGCTAATTAATAACAGAACCTCAATCTTTAGGGTGAATGAGTAGAAAGTAGTCCTTCCCTTATGCAAATCTCTCTTTTTTGTTGTTATAGTATATATATTGCATATATATATACTATATATAGTATTATATATTGTGTATATATGCTCTCTATATATACTCTATATATATTATATAGAGAGTATAGTTGCTCTACAAAGGTTTTCACACAACTTCCACAATGAAAATAGCTTCATGGCTTAAACCTTTCAAAATGAGTGTGTGCACATGTCTTCTACTAATTTAATTTTTAATTTAAAAATCTGTTTAGAGAAAATGTGAAATTGTAGGAAAAGGAGGAAGCACATGAAAATAGTAACTCCCAAAATATATCACGTCTCCTTCTTTCTCCCCTTCTCCCTCCTTCTATTGCCTTTTCTCAAAGAATTTAAAAGTAAAAGAAACACAATTCCACGCCTATCCTGTCTACCCAACACCAATATTTGGGATTGAGGTAAGGGAGGGAGGAGATATGGTTCACTCATGCATTCATGTAGTCATTCCCTGAGCAAACATTTTGGGTTCCTGTATAGACCCACAATAGTGTACAGCAACAAACGAGATCCACACGCCCTCATGGGTACCATCCTCCCTTTGGAGCTGTTATATGGAACTGAGAAGCATAATTTAGTCAAGGGGAGTGAGAAAAGACTCCCCATGGAGAGGTGGTGGGACTTCATCCTGGGGTCATGATAGCCATGAAAGAGCTTTAAGGAGGGGAGTGACTTTCCAAGTCTGCATTTCTGACCTATCACTCTGGTTGTGAGTGGACATGACACTCTCCCCCAACATCCCCACTTAGGCCACTGTTAGAATACCCGTCATCCATCATCTGAGGTGAGTGGGCTCCTTACAAAGGTAAATTAGAGCTTGCTACAGAAACAAAGGATTGCTGTAAGGTGTCTGTCTTTCAATTTTCCACTCTCTATTTGCCATCAAATAAGATTTAATATGAAATGTTACCTCCTGCTGAGTTTATTGATTGGACTCATTTACCTGTCCTTCTAAATAGATGAGCCAGAAAAGGGCAGATTTACCTCTGCAGAGTTTACAGTTAATAAAGTCCATTGTATGCAATAAATAGCTTGCAAAATGCTTGGCTTTATGTAAGTGGTTCTGTAACAGGGCTGAGTACAAAGTCCAGTACAGGTGGTGCTCCCTGGAGGGGGGTTTGCTGATGAGAATGAATAGCCCCAGGGAAAATGCTAAATTCTACAGTTTGGGGTGGAGATTCTGATGAGAAATAAAAGGGATTGAAGGAGAAGGGGAAGTGAGCCTTCACACTAAAGGAATAGAGGAAGTGGTCGCCATGATGTAGGAAAAGAAAAAGGAGCGGCAGGAAATGTAGCCACCAAGATTGAGAGTTTGGAAATCAGACACCAGAAGTTTTGAACTGTCAGGATATAGAGTTTCAGATTGAGCGTTTTTTGGAATCTTCAGTGACTTGGGGCCAGCGACTTTGGAGGCTTTGCAAGTAGCTGAGCGATGGTCACTGCTCCCAGTTTTGTCTTTACTGCAGCAGAAGGAAGAAGGCAGAGGCCCAAAGCGAGCGCCTTCCTAAAATGCGTGAGTGCAGTCTGTTGGGCCGTCTGGCCACTATAGTTGCTGTTTGCAGTGTTGTTGGCCTAGTGCTGTGCTGGGGCACCATTGCAGTTTCGGGAGCATCTCCAGTTGTGTTCTGTGTCGTCCTCGAGAGTTGGACCTGGCCTACAATCTGGCTGTTGTGTGTCTGCAGAAGAAGGAAGACGCCATTTTGGAAACGTGGCCTATTGTTTGGAAGAGGAGCTCCACATCAGCAGTGGCGGGAAGACGCCACTTTTGTTACTTTTCTGGGATTTAAAGCACTGGACATTGCTTTAAGTAAGGTAAACGGCCATATGTTGACTTCAGTAATTCTTTGCTTTTCCCTGTTTGTTAAATAAATCCCATTGTTATTGTTCCCTAAGCCTGAGTAGTCTTGCAATTATGAGCACGGGTGCAGAACCAAGATAGTGACCGATAAACAATTTGGGCACTGCCTTTGGCAATTTTGAAGCCCCTTTTGTCTGGTATCAGTTCTACAATTAGTAGTCTCTTGCAAGAAAATATATCTTTGGACATATTGCAGAATTAGTAAAGAATTCCAGCTAACGAGATCCTTCACTGTACTTTCTTTAACAGGGAGATCAATGTTAGCCATTTATAACCAGGACATTTCCACATGGGGAGAAGTTATCCTGCCCACCGACAAGCAGATTTTTACTTGAAGGTCTCATTTGATTGCTTTGGGAAGTATGCACTACAGATTGCTTAACTCCTATCTGTCAAGACCTGAAAATTAACTCTCCAGATAAAGTTAACTAGCAAAAGCAGAGAGAGAAAAAGAGAGAAATTATATTGACACTGATCTTTTATGTGGACATTAATGTGAGTTACCTTCCAATATCCACACTATATTTTTAACTTTGAATGTACAATTTTTTTTCCCTCAAAGTAAGCCACATAATCAGTGTTTTGAGAAACAAATTTGCTCTAATTTTAAGGATGGGGTGGAAGAAGTTTAGAAAAAAAAGAAAAATCCGCACTCTTTATAAATCAATCACGAATTCCTCAAAATTGCTTTATGAAACAAATTTAAATGAAGGGCTCCCCAGTCAAGATTTCCAAAAGGTCCCCTCATTCCCCTTTAATTCTTTTCAAACACTGCAACCTGACAGCTGGGTCCCTCTTCTCACCGGTCTCCACAAACCAGGAGGCCCTGAAGTGGCACTGTGAGCTTTGTGTCATAGAGCAGCGCTGGGTTTGCTGTGCTGCAGTAACACCTCACATTATCCTAATTGATGCTATTATCTAAAACCACTAAATTGCTGTTGGGATTAAACAATCGCCTAGGTGACCACTCTGCCCCTGTGTAATTTCAGGTGTGTTTTAAGGCACATAGTGCTTCGAAGTTCAAATCATCCAAGTCTTTTTCTGTGGCTCTCAAACTTGTTTTCACTCCCAACACACCTAACTCAATCACCACGGGCACGCTGGGAGAGGCATCAGCTCCCTCACTAGGTCTCATCTTTTGAAAAGGTTCTGAGAGCCAACCCACACCCCTGGGGCCTGAGGAGCGCAGTGTAAACCCACCCCACAGGTTAAGAGTTATTCTTGGAGTGAGCACCCCACACCCCCCAGGTTGAGGCCACAGGGCATGTTTGGCCTCCAGGTGGCACCCCGCTCTATCCTCCTGCCCAACTCTCCTCTGAAGTTAGATTTTTTCATCTGAATCTGTATTGTCTCAACAGAAAGATCTAATGACTCCCCTTCCTGCTAGGAATGGCAGGACTCAGTCAGGGGTACTACAGGGCAGAGGAAGGGGTCCCTATGAGGAGCAGTCTCTGGGGGACTCAGGCTCAATGACCCCCCTGCATTGATTATTGAATCCCCTTTACAAAGACAAATCCTTTCTTCCCACCATTGGTGAGTCTGTGGAAAATAAGTCTCCTCTGGCTTAAAAAAACACATTAAATGCAGAGGACACATAGCTCCTTTCCACAAAGGGACACAAGGAACAAGACAGGCTACCATGAGGGGCAGGCTGAAGAAAGAGGGAGACAGGTGCCTGAAGGACTTGGTCTCCTTCACAGCTAGCCAGGAAGATAGCACAAGGAGGCATGGCTGATTTTAGCCCAAATGTTTTCTATACAACTTTAAGCAGGCCCCAACTATATTCTAAACACCCCACTCACTAATGTTGATTATTGAGCCAGACAGTATATAAATTCATTAAGACCTTGTTTACATTCCCAGTGGTCCAGGTTAATTGTTTTATGTTTTCAAGCTGTAACCGGGCTGCGTCCAAAGTCCGGTAAAGGTAATCAAAACCAAGATGTTCTACCTTCTTTAAGCCCACCAAGTGGTCAAATACTCCTATCCAGGCATCTGTTTAGGTGTCACAGGACTTGTGCTGAACTGGAGGGGGCCGAACTCCATAAAATTGCTCTAAATGTTCACCTTTATTCAAGCCACAACATTTGGTTTAATCAAATTATTACTTTCCAAAGAGGAACTGTAAACCAATCCCCAATGCATTAATTTGTCAAACATTCCTTTGATAACTCTTCTAATATTCATGTCAATCCTAGCACATGTGTTTAAAAAGAATACATCCACACATAAAGCAAGCCATTTGCCATTCCAAGAGTGACCATCTTCATATCAGAATTATCAATGTGGAGTGCTAGCTGGAGACCTCATATAAATCATCGAAGCAAATTAAAGTAGCATAATGAGAAGTTGCTGGTATCAAATTCACATTCATGTTTTTCCAGGTTCAATAGGAAGATGGGCTGAGCACCTTTATCCTCTCGCTTACGTTTGAAAAACACACATTTTTCAAGCCCCAGTAATTTGGTTAATTACTTATAAATACAGCTGCTTCCTCATGTTAAATGCTCACCCTGGTCCAGTATGGTGGCCTCAGCTATGACATCTACCATAATCAATGCCCACTTCTGGTTCTAAGTCCCCCGCTCTCTGTGTTCTGGACCAAGGTATCGAGAGTGGCCCCTGTGAGGGCTGACCACTGTCTCATGAATAAACCAGGAGCACTGGACTCCACCCAAAGGGTCATTGATAAATTTCCCACTTGGTTAAATAAGGTCCCTCCAGAATTACCCAAAAAAGTGGAGAGAAGTAGTCAGTGAGGAAAGATCAGAGCAGAGAGACACCAGGTCCAGCCTGCACAGAAAATAACCCACCTGTTGTGCAACCGTCCCAGGCGAGGCAGGTTCACTGTCGGTTTGGGCAGATGAAAAGAGAATTTTGGAGGCTGCAGTGTATTTGACAGCTCTTTCATGCTGAATCAGGGGACCAGACTCACAGGCAGAGAACAGCAGGCAGGAAAGCAGCAACTGAGCCTTCCAGCCCCTGCGAATCTCCCCTTTTAGCCCTCACTTCTTGGCCCAGGTGTCTGCAATTTCAGGTGCACATGCCCCCTGCTCATGCCCCCAAGCGCCCTCCACAACAACACATCATCACCTGTGGGCACTGAAAGCTGGGAGGAAAGCAAAGCCACAGGTGGCGGTTTTAGAGGCCAGTGGCAAGGAGAAAAAAAGCCTGACTTACCCCAGATTCCCTACACCAGCTTTCAAGAGGCCACAGGTTCCCTTTGGCACTTAAGGAAGAAAAGGATGTGTCCCGGTGGAACTCTTAGCCTGTATCTTCTCTCAATAAATCCACCCAACATCCTAGCACAACGTTACTATTCCTATCTATGTTACTATCTATAAAGATAAGCTGGTTCTGAGGTAAAATTAACCAAGCTTTGAGAACTTCAAATAAGCACTATCCCCCCCATCTCACTACTCAAAGTGCGGCACTAAAATATAGAAAGGAGATGGGATTCACAGGAATTACAATGGGATTGATGGCAGCCAAATTAGCATATAAGAGGAAGGGTTTACTGGGATGGAGAAGAGCCTCAGAAAAGGTTTCCTCTTCTCTAAAATTGGGTATTGTTGAACCATGTTTGTTGAATAATAAAAAAAAAAATCAGATAAAAAAGATGCTTGGGAGTGGAAGGGGAGGGAAATCAAATCAGAGAAAAGAGTTGAGAAAGTGGCCGGAGCTGGACACCACCTCAGAACAGAAAATGCCAGCAGGCTGGAAACTGGGGCTGATGGGAGAAATCCTAGATCCCCGGATGGGGAGCCCTGGAGAATCCAGGCAAGAGGTCAACTAGCCCGAGAGAAATTATCAACAGCTTTCTAGTCTCCCTGAAAGGTTTCCTGAGATAGAGAAATAGAGCAGCACTGGCTGCCTCATTTGATCTTGTGTCTTCATGGCAAGAGGCTCTTCGTAATGCCCTGCTCAAATGTCCCTGGCATTCCCTGAGCCCATTTGTGCCTCCTCAGTACTCCTTAGACAGAGAGCTTCTGCCCAGCAGCGCGCTCACTTAAGAAAATGCCGTCAATCTGGAAACAGCCATTACACTGCCTCTAAGCATTCTCTCCTCTAAAGAGGATCCAGAGAGAAGCCAGCCAGCCACCTTGGGGAGGGGAGGGGTCCATGGAGGAGAGGGGTGTTACAGAGAGGATTCCTGAATGAGAAAGAAGTAAACCAAGCTCTAGAGGTCCCCTTGCAAATCTTCCAAACCAGAAGCCTTTGATTCAACTCCTTTCATCCTTTTTTATGAAGTAAGTTTTCCATCACTTTGTTCATTTTTGTCACCATATCTGTCATCTGTCCAACTTCCCCATATTCCTTGAATATTTTAAAATCTAATATGCATAGGAACAATCTCTCACAATATCGAAGTCTCATCAATTCAGAGTAAGTTGGAAAAGTCATATCCTACTGAGTAAGAAATCACAGTGAAAAGTATCTTCAAGGGAAAAAAAGAATCTCTGTTACAAGACTACATCATGGATATTAATAATAAATCACGAGAAAGTTAACAAAAGACTGTGAGTTACAATAACATTTTTATGCCACTTCACATGTCTCACAGTATTGCTACATTATTTTATTTTGCCAATTTTATTCAATATGTAAATTTATAACTAATAGATCTTCAAGTCTAAGTCAAAATTATCCTGCTAAATTTGAACTTTTAACTCAATAGGATTAGATATAATTACTCCCAGTCTGTATCAGACAGTCTGAACTAATGAGGTTCTGCTCTGTTGTAGCTGTGATAAACCTGACAATTTTATGGCCATCTTTTATCCCAGAGTGTCACTCCCATCTACACATTAGTAATAAATAGTGTTTCTTCATACAGGAACTTTTTTCATAACAGAGCATCCCACTTTAAGGAAGTTTCACCAAGTGAATTATCTTATGACTCAAATACCATTGAAATATTTTATGTGATAACATGCTGGTTTTGATTTAAAACAAGCATCAAAAAGGAGGTTACCCCCAGATGTTGTGGACACACTGAAATGATCACCTTTCTGTTTGTTGGGGGTGGGGAATGAGTCACAATTAGGCCAACTCATCAAAGATAATGGAATTAAATCAGCCTGTTGAAAACATGGACACAGAATCCTCTACCTGAGGACCTCAGTAACCCTAAGTTTGGAGTCAGAAAATGATGGTCAGAAAGAGCACGCCTGTACCTACCTTAAAAAGTCTTAAAATGTTAGCAACCATGATGGACACAGAGCTTGCTGCAGCACCTATGACGCCAGAAATCTTGTCCGGTTTGGTGAAAATGGGCGGGTCCCCGTTAGCACATTTCACATCAGAAGCGTCTTTCTCTATCAGAGCCTGCACGAACGTCAGCGACTGCTCCAACGCGTAGGTGTCCCTGGAACATGTGTCGAGGATCCGGACACCCAGAGTGATATTAGTGAGGAGATCGGGGTCCTTATTAATCTGGTCGATCGCATACAGCATGGCCTCCAGTCTGTGGATCCCTTTTTCCTTCTTTAGCTCCCCACAAGGCACCCCTCTCTCTCCCTTTGCATGCACAGGGAAGAGACCCCCCAAAATGATGTCCCCATCCATTCTTATGGAATGGGCATACTCCTGGCTGTGAGTTCTTTGCATCATTGTGAGGATCCAGTAGAACTTGGCCGTCAGGAGGAAGAAACAAGGGCAAGAAGTTAATCTCTTTCCCTCGCATACCATTTTCTCCAGGGGTGGTGTTGCAATCCAAGACCCAAAGTTTATTCTTGTCAAAGGAGGAGGAGGACCACCTGAGGCTGCACCTTCTGGAGGCTACCATCAGGGCCCATGGGAAAAGGCTCTGTGGGTTTCAGCAAGTTATCTTGATTTGAGTGTCACAGTGAATTTCCATCAGACCCCTCAGGTTCAATTCTATTTCCATATAAAGTCAACTGAGTTTGGAATGGCGCAAAAATTAGAATAACAGTTGAGGTGCTGATGTTGGGATGAGGTCAACAATTCAGGTTCTTGAAGTCAGCCCTGGAGCAGAATTGTTCCTGGGGGCAGGGGAGGGAAAAATGGTTCAGTTCAATGAATCTCCATTTTTCACATGTTTAAGCCCTGTTTACACAAACCTCTTTTTTTTCTTTAATTTCCCCTATTCAGTCAGAAACTAATTCTTTTTGTTCTCCTGCGATTCTGAACACCTGGCTGTGCTGCATCTAAGCAGGGAGATGGAGGACAATTTTAGAGCAAAGGAAGCAGGAAAATATCAAAAACTAAGTTGATTCTCCTGAGTCAAAAGGTATTTTTATTTACCATTTTATTTCAACAAGTCCTGTTTCCGTGCCAGTAAAGATCCTATGATAGATGGCATTATTTCTTGTCAAATCTGTTTTTACTTTGTACAACTGTCTGAATTTAGCATTTAAATGTTGTCCACAAAATCATAATAAAAGGTTATTTTCTGTGATGTATTTAACAAGCCAGTTGTCTGTTAATGACATTTTTTGGTGCCTCGGATTTCCCAGTGGGAAAAGTGGTTATTTGATCATTAAAAAAAAAAAGAAATGAATGAATGAATGAAATCTACCCAAGGAGTCCAAAATGCTTAAGTTTTATAGCTTGTAAAAAGATTGACTATAGAAACTTAGCCATCTCATATAATTATCTTATTGTTCTCTGGTAACAAAACCAAGACTTGAAAATTGAACACATAGGGAGGGTTATGTGTGAAGAAGTTCCCATTGCCAGTGTCAGAGGTTCCTATTAAATATGTTGGGGTGGAAGCCACAGGCAGGCTTACAGTTCTGAAGGAAACATGCCTTGATCCTAGAATCACTCCAACAAATCAGAGCTGGAGATCAATTGAAGACTTCTTGATTTTGTCCGACTAAGTGGGGAAAACAGTTATTTCATCAAGACTAGAAATAACCTAGAGTGAAAATGCCTACAAGCAAATCTGTAGTAAAAGTTTATTCAAGGACCTCTACTCTTAACGAATTCCATGAGGTTCTTTCAAAGGACTTTGGAGGAGAGTTTTCTTAACATAAGGGAATAGATTTGAAACAGAGTTATTGTTAAGAGAATAAACAGCATGACTTGTTTTGGCAATGATCATTTGTAGCCTATTTATATATGTGCA
This sequence comes from Scalopus aquaticus, assembly GCA_004024925.1. NCBI lineage: Eukaryota > Metazoa > Chordata > Mammalia > Eulipotyphla > Talpidae > Scalopus > Scalopus aquaticus. The sequence goes on along the minus strand of PVIJ01000684.1, from coordinate 66,025 downwards.
TTTGAAACCTGAAATTTGGACAATTCTCCTCTACCCTCCCCAGCCAACATCTGGTTGTATTTTCTATTCACTTGCGCAATTTCCAGTTCATAAAATTTTCTTTCCATCCTCTCTGTCCCACAGGAAAGTATGGTGCCTCCCTAGAGGACTACTAAACATATGTCCAAAATCTTCAGAGAAAGCTGTACTTTGTTCACATTCAGATTACAAAGGGGGACCTAGAGCCCCTGTCCTGGGTTTCTGAGTATAAAGCCAGGGGTCTGGCCAGACAATGGCCCACTCTGATGAAATAGTTCTCTTCTGCCTCTGGCAAGCATGCTAAGTTGTCTGCCTCCTGACACATGCCAAGCCCTGGGTTTCCACTATTCTGCCCCCAAGTTCTTAGTCCTTTCCTCAGTTATCTCACCACTTGACTGACAGTCCCTCACACTCAATTCTCCTAGCAGCTGCTTCTCCCTCAGAAAATCTGTGACTTGACAACAGTCTGACCTCAGGCATTCCACAAAAGGAAACATCCAGAAAGTCACCCTGACTTTCTGGATGAAGCCATTTAAATGACCATGACTAAGGGGAAGTAAAATTGCATTTTAGTTTCACAAGGAAGACCAGTTACCAGACAGTGAAACCTCATTGACTCTGGCCACCAAATCAGAACTTGGGACCAAGTCCACATGGTGGGGTTGACCCTAACATACCCACTTTCTGATGGATCACAGAATAAAGGGCCACTCAGAGGAGAAATGTTTACAGAGAAGAAAAAGAGGACCTATAGTCTTCCAAAGACCAGCCTTGCCTCACTCAGTACACCAAGCCACCTCCCAGCACTTAAAACACTTCTGAGAATAAATGGTTTTCTATTAGAGATGAACATAAAAACAGTCCATCTGTTAATTACAAATCATCCTCACCTACTAGAGACTAGCCTAGTTGCACTTGCTGTATGGTCCTAGAATTAATAAAATTGGATTTCTTTTAAAATGATTGGTGTTTCCAATTGTTTTTAATCTCTCTGACATATCAGAGGTCTGTTTCAAGTTAAGGACGGGGTGGAGGATGAATGAGTAGCTATGAGGCAGTTAGCAGTTTTGTTTAATGGTCAAACACGCCTAACAGGAAAACAAAATGTCCTGTTTTGGTTATTATTTAAACAACAGCCCACCTGAATTTTTGTCTAAGTTATCTCCTCTGCAGCATAGAATGGATGGTACATAACCCTCTGAAGCCTGGTTTCGTGGTCTTTAAAGGGGCAACAGAACCCACCACTCGCATACACTCACATACAAGTAAAGCGCGATGCCAGGCACAGAAAACAGAAGCTACCGAATCCATCTTTCACTAAAACAGCAATTTTTCCCCTATTTTTTTAACTAAATATTGTTTATCACTTTGAAATTAAAATCAGAGCTACTTCTAAAATACCGAAAGATTGCAGCTATTTTAAAATCGGATACATTGTCATAAAAATCAGACTCTCGTCAGCTGAAAGGTTTAGTTTCCCTTTTAAATTCTAAAGATAAAACATACAGGATTGCCCCTCTATCCAAAAGCAGACGGTTCCTATGAAACCCTTTGTAAGCCAAAATGGAGTGAGTGAAGAAGCAGTTACCGCTAGTCCACCTGGAAAAGTTTTTGGGGGCCCCAGACCCGAAAAATAACTTACTACATCATACCCAATAAGACAAAAAACCTAAAATGACACAGACACAGAGTAAAGGCAGGAATAATGGGATAAATACGTGGCCTGCAGAAAGTGGGTCCTGGGGAAGACGCGTGGCCTCATGCTGGGGTGCTCACGATCTTCCTTATGGCCACTGCAAACCACTCTACTTTGCTTTACGGCTTCTGTCGTAAAAGCAAACTCCTCTTTGGAATTCTTTCAATTAGAGAAAACAAGTAGTAGTGTCGTTCTTTCGTAAAAGTAAAATGGTGTAACGGAAACATTTGAATAACTGGAAGATCCCTGTATTTGAAAGCTTGTGAAAAATTATGTAGATTGGGTCTCATCACAGGACTTTGCATTCACCTAAACACCACCTAGTTGAAGTAGTTTTAAATAATTGTAACAGAGTGAACCCTGCTTAGCTCCACCCTCCCTTTGGGTGGGGCGGGGAACATGGAACCTCCCCTTTTCCTGGGGAACCACCCTGTTACATAATGACCTTTATCATGCCAAACAGCTCACTACTTCCAGTATTGTACTTGCTTTAAACCTAACAGCTTTTTCAGAATGGTAGATATGCACACTGTACATTTACGTAGACAATTTGATAGGTAAATATGGTGAGGGCTCTGAGGTTCAGAGAGGGCAGAGGGCAAAGGTCACGGGGTTATGAGAAATGTTGTGAAGAAAAATAATAAATATTTGAAAAGGCTAAAGATAATTATAGTCTTTAAAAAAAATCGGAATATCAAAAAGGAGGGGAAAATGAAAGCTTTCTTTCAAACTGACCTTCCTCTGGAGTTTGGTACAAACCTTGCCTGTGCTATAGACTTTGAGGAGGTGCGAGGTCTGCACTCCTGAAATTGAACCTCTATGGGAAAGACACTGCACAATTTCTGGCCCAAAAAGGGGTTGCCCTGCTTTGCTGGAGACTTAGCCATTAACTCCAGAAGTCTTTCCTGTTTCCTCCCATCCCATGCAACTAGGGTGCATGAATGGTAAACCCTCCACCATCAGGATTTCCATCAATAGATCCTTGCTAGCCTGGGGCTGCTGGGGAGCAGGGCTCCCACTGGAACTTGAGTCTGTGACTCCCTAACAATATTCTAGCTACTTCCCAAAAGGCCAGGAGGAGTAAGGACACCTCCTAAAGTCCCAAAAGCCCTAAATTCTGCTTTTCATTTTCTACCTATCTTCTTGGTATCAAAGTCTCAAGTGCTGAGCAGACTGTCTCATTGAATTTTCATACATCAATCGTTAGCTCTTGCATAAATGAGAAAAGATGGCTCAAAAGCGGGTGAGCATGGCCCAAAGCTCTGATCTTATAAGTGGCACCACAATTAAAGTCCTCAGACTGCCAAGGTGGGTTTGGGTTCTGTCTTTTGAGAAAGCCCCCAGTGCTTTCTGGGCGTTTATTATTAAGATTTATGCTGACTGGGCAGCGTAACTGATGGTGAAGCCCCTGATCCTCCACTGAGATCCTTCTGAAGAGATTTATCTTCAATGCCTAGCTCTTTAACAATAACAACATACTAATTATAAGGGACAATCTGGGGGCATTTGGGGAGAACAGTGATTTCTGAATCTCTCAAAGGTTGTGAATATCAAATACCGTTTGTCCAAATCTCTGCTTCAAATCAGGTTTCTTAACCTGCCTGATGCCAGCAAGCATGAAAGACCAACACACATGGGTATACCCGTGCTGGTGACCATGTCTCCCTCCGGTAGTTGGCAAGTGCTTTTAAGACATGACTTGGTGAAAATCCTCAGTAAGGAACATCACTAGCCAAGAACTGTAACTTCTTCTCATTAAAAAGGCCAAACAGCCTCCCTATGCTAGATTCCATTCAGCTCTTTATCAACTCACAAAATTACAAATCCAGTAGTTTCACTGGAAACCACCCACACTTTCTGCAGTTCTTTTGGATTGTTTTAGAAAATGTATCCTTGGGCCTGGATTCTTGCTGGAACAGACTGAGGATGGGGCAGGCAGAGCCCTCCCCTACAACAGCTCCTGGAATTGGTGGCTTGTCTGACAGTCCCTGGCTGATGGCACTGAACATGTCACTTCACCTCTGTGCACTTCCATTTCCTTGTCTGTGAAACGAGCGAGACAGGCCATGTGATCTCAGAGGTGTCTTCCAGCTTCCCACTCGGCGATTCTATTATTTAATAATAAGGGACTATGAGACTATGCTCAAATATCAGAGCAAGGTTTTGCCAACTGAACACAATAACTGATTTTGTTTGCAAGCTGAGTGACTTTTTTCCATCAGTAAGAGAGGGTTGTGAAAGCTCTTCTGTATGAGCAAGCCTCATATTAAGACAATCTGATACAGGAGAAGCTCAACTTACTAAACAGATAAATTAGAAGGTGATTATTTGCATTACAAAAGAATTCACCACAGGTTTCCTTTAAATAGCTAAATCCCCCATGCATTTAAAATACAATCAGATTTAGCAGAATTCAATCTGCAGGGTTTTTTCCCAATGACATAGTTATTGCATAAAAGGACCGTAACTGAAAGTAATGAGAAGCCACTTTTATATTATGGATCATATAAAGAAGAGGGAAAGAGGATGAAACCAGCATGTGTTGAGAACTGCTGTAAGGCTGTAGCCTCATACATGTTATCTCATTTCCTTCACAAGATACACCTTGAGTTGGTCCCCGGGCCCCCATTCAAAACAGGAAGAACCTTAAAACAGAAAGATTACAAGGCCATGTCTAAAATCTTGGGTGAGGATTCAAATGCAGGACTGTTGCTACCATTCTTTCCCTCCCTCCACACCCCGAGTGCATAAACCCATGACGGAGACAGAGCTAAACCTGATTTGATCATGTGGACTGTGAGAGTGGCATCCTGGGGTCACAGGAGCCCCTGATTTTATCTCACTCCCCCCAGAACTAAGTGGCAATAGACACGTCACTTAACGTGGTCTCAGTTTGTTTCTAAACTGAACAATGATATCTGCTCATTTCCTGGGTTGTGAACTCAAATAATATAATGTCTGTAAATATATTCTGTAAACTGCCAAGCTCTATTAGAATGTACAGGGATGCTAGTGGTCTAACAATCAGTCATGGAACGCAAATATTGAAAGGTGTGTTGTGCTTAGAAAACCACGTTCCCATCACACTCAGAGCTGGTCAGATCTTACAAGTCATGTGTCCAAGGAATCAAAGGAAAACTGGAAAGGACACGAAAGGAAAAACCAATTTAAAGTGTAATATCTGACCTAAAACACCCAAAACTGGACCATTTGAAGCATCCAAAGGACTACTGTGTTGACAAGATATTCTTCTGTAGGACAATGGTAAAGCTCCCAAAGTTGCAATGCAGAGTCCCTACCATGAGGGTCATCACCATGAAGAGTTAGCCAACAAACCATCAAGCCTCTCCGACCTCCTCCCTGTTCTGCAGAGCTGCTCCCCCTCCCCAGACCTGGATTCCCCCCTGCTCCTATGTTCTCCTGTCACAATCGTAAGACCTGGTTCTGTCCTTACCTCCCTCACCCTCCTAGGGAGTGAGTGGATTCACTGACAGGTATCAAACTCTAAAGAGGCATCACTGTCATCCACCAAATGGAGCATCGCTTTAATAAGACAATTCCTAGGAGAGCCATAATTTCTTTGCTAATGAAATGACTCTAATAATGTTTAAGACTGGCAATGAAACAAGCCAATACCAGGAGCCATCAGGAGTCAGAAACCTGTCAGCAGTGCCCCTCACTGCAAGGGTATCACAGGCCACAGGGAAGGAAGGTCCTGGGGCAAGAATTCATCAGCTCAAGGTCCTTCCCAGTCAGTGGGTAAGTTCATCACAGCGTGTCAAAACACCAAGTCCAGGGCCTCCTTGGTGGCACAAGGGGTTAAGTCTCAGCACTATGAAGCTATGGGCAGCCACTGCAGCCTGAGTTCAATCCCTGAGTTCAGTCCCTGGCCAGGGAGCTTCCCACATGGCTCAGCAGACCTCTCCTGCCTCACCCACTGCTCACTGCTGCTCTCCTCAGCAGTATATTTCAGTAGATCCGCCTGTTCTCTGTCCCTGGTGAATCCTACACCACCCCCCACCTCTGGCCTACACCCCAGCTCTTGTACGCATAAATAAATAAATCTTAAAAAAAAATCAAGTAGAAGGGCCTCCCTGGTGGTGCAGCGTAAAGCCTGCTCTGTGGAGTTGTCCGCAGCAGCGATGCCAGTTCAATGTCTGGCCGGGGAGATTCCCACATGGCGTGGCAGATCTCCCCTGCCTCGCCAGCTGCTCCCCTCAGCAGTGTATTTCCATCCATCTACTGTTCTGCTCCCTACTCTGTCTCTGGTGAACCCTCTCACCGCCCCATGCCTCTGGCCTGTACCCCAGCTTGTATGCATAAACAAACAAATCTTTAAAGAAAAAATCAAGTAGAAATGAAAAGAAAACACCTTTCTTAATTAGGGAGGGGAGGGAAGGGGAGGAGGGAGGGATGAAAGAAGGAAGGAAACAAGGCAGGCCCAATCTAAAAGGCTGGCCAGCAGAAAACCCACTTTGGGATGAAGCACTAAGATCCAGCTGCTCTCTGCTCATATCCTCTCCTGGACTGTCTGCCCTTCCAAAGCAAACAACATGTGTGTCTAGTGATGTCCAATCAGGTCCCATCAAGAAAACAGCAACAGTTCCCCCAAAACTTCACGAGTTAGCCTGCTCAACAGACATGGAGATGCAACCAGGGCTTGGCTGCGGAACCAGCTGAAAGATAAATCCATGCAATAGCACCTTTTTTAAGACACTGGGACAAAAAAAAAACTCCACTCCCAAGACTAAAGCAAGGCTGGGCATACTAGCAACCAGAAGAAGATGGGCAAAGAAAAGGAAGGAAAAACAAAGTTGCTACCAGTATGTCAGGAGTTGCATGCCTCCTGCCCTGAAAACAATGGGACATCGCTACACGAAGATTGGTGTGTGATGTTGTCAATGTGACCATCATAAATTCATGCAGAAATACCAATTAAACAGGAGGTTCCAACCTGCCCAGCCAACTTTGAAAATACCACCTCTCCAGACCTCTAGGTTCTTCCTGCACTCACTGGAGCTCAACTCTTCCTTTTTCGTTTTATTCCTTTTGGATTTAGATATCTTTTGAGTTATTCAAGTAGTCATAATTTGCAAAGAGAGCGTGATAGGACAGAACTAGCAAGTACAAACCAGTGGAGCCTAAATAACAGTACAGAGCTGTGTTCTCAGCATCTTTCTCTTCATTCCCAGTAAATGCTCTCCTAGAGAACCTCTCCTCATCTCTTTCTCTCCACATCTCTGATACAAGCCAGAATTCTCTGTCTTTATGTCACGAATGATACAACCTGTAGTTGACTCTGAAATGGGAAAAGTGCATTTTAAATTCTGACTTCATTTTCCCTGATGGATCTAGCTTTTCTCTGCAAATTTATCAAACCACCAATTTTCAAGACCCAGACAATGAATTCCACGCAGCTGATTCTGTCCTCCTACAAGGATCTTTCAAGACATTACTCACAAGCAAGTGACCAAGATAAACTAAAGTGGTTTCTGTAGCCATTTGCAATTATTGACAAACAATTTCATAACGGAAAATGGAAATTACAGTCAAGTGCAATAAGCTGTTTATCCAAGATCTACCTGCTGGTGGCTCTTTTCCTCTTTTTATTTTTTTTTTCTTTCAAGCAAAATGCAAGCTATCATCGGAATGCATTTCTCCCGTGTATGATCTTTCTTGTCAGTAGCTCTACTGGAAACCCTGTTTTCCAGTTCTGTCGGTTGGCAGGATTTGTAGCCAGTACGGCAGTGACCGAGATGGTAGTGAATTCTTGGGAGTTGGAGAGACTCCCACGCCGTCAGATCTGTGGTAAAGGATCGCCCCCAAATAGCAAATAGGGCATTCCCTCCCGGGCGGGACTCGCTTCAGAGACTGTGGGATTTGGGCTTCTGCGCCTAGTGGGTGGGTCTATTTTCACCCGCACCATCCTGGGAGCACAGACACCCTCTGACCCCAAGATCTGCAATTGGGGCCACCCGGGAAACAATCCCTCAGGGAAGCGTGGGGAGTGCCGTCTTGCGCAGTTGGGGGCTCGCACGCCTCTCTGCATTTCATTTGCACCAAGGAAGCGTGTCAGACAGACGGTTGGTTTTTTGTTTTTGTTTGTGTGTGTGTTTGGTAATTCTGTTATATTTTCACCAACTGTACAAACCTCAAGGGTTTCCCGAGCTGTTTGACAGACCAGATGGGCTCGATCTAGGTGGCTCAGAGGGTTCTCTATCTCGCTCTCCATCTCTACCTCCATCTCAGCCCCCCAGCCACTCACCCCACCCCCGCTCCACTCCTCTTCCCTCGCTGCATCTTCCTTTTCCTTCTCTGTTCCCTTGGTTCTGAACCCCGGCTCCGGGTAGAGTCCAGGGCCTTAGGGGAAGAAACCTGGTTTCTCTTGCCTTTCCGACGACAATCGGGATGTTGTGGGGCCGCCCTAAGAGCCCTGGAGCGCCCGGGGATCCAGCCTCCACGCTGCCCGCCCGGGAGCGCCTCCGCCCCCGCCGCACCTGGTTGCCCCGAGAGCCCACGCCCAGCACTCGTCCGCCCAAACTGGAAACTGGAAACTGGAGCCACGTTTTCCGCAGGTGCTTCGGAAGAGCTGTTGGGTGCATTTGCCTTAGCTCTTAACGCTCAGGAGCCCCAAGACCATTCCTTTTCCCCCTACCCGCATCAAGGCACAAGAACTCCAGTGTTTTCCCGAAAGCCGCAAAAGGGGGGCGCAAAAATCCCAACCTCGCCAGGCTAACTCAGAGAACCCAAACTCAAGGCAGATGTGCGCTGGGCGGGGATGCGGGGTCTCCAGAACCTCCAAACCACCCGGCTTCTCCCGCAACTCCCATCTTCCCTTGATCCTGGTTAGATACTCATCAACCCAGGAAGGCGGGGGTTACCCCCCAACTCATCCCGGAAGCCTCTAACTTCGGAATTCCCTCCCGTTAGATTCGCAGAACCAAGGTACCTCGTCATCTCAGCGGGGCAATTCCGGATTCCGCCAGGGCTGGTCCAGGAGGTCACCCAAGGCAGGCAATCCGAGGAAGAGCGCTTTAAAATCCTGCCGCCACAAGCCCCATCTGGGCACCCTAGGCGCGCCTGCCCCCTTCCAGTCACCCTTCAGTCTCCCATTCGCCGGCTAAACTTTTAAGGGATCACATCTCCAAGCCTTGGGAGTTCCGAGCTAAAGCCTCCCTCTTATCTGAACCTCTTCACTGAAATGTAATCATGGGAAGACAAGAGGGGTGGCTGCCTTGTTCTTTGCAACGTAAAATCAACAGACACCCAATCAAGCTCCAATGCCCGGCCAGCCCCTCGCCCCCTGGTGCCCACTCTCCCTCGCCCCCCATTCCCGTCACCTCCACCAGCCAGTTCTCTCCCAGACTCCGGGTGTGCAAGGCCATCACTTGTGCCCAGGAAAAACAAATCACTAAAGTGATTTGAAAAGGAACAGTGCACCTGGCTGTCCACTTAATGGCTTTAGGGAAGAAAACAGAAAAGGGGCTAAAATAGGGAGAATTCTTTTTTCAGCAAGCAGTGCGTTTGGAGGCAGTTTGGGGTGGGGGCTTTTTTTTTTTTTTTTTCCTGTGGTTAGGCACTTGCTTTCCTCTTTTCCTCTTTCCGCTGCTAGGCGAGTCTTACCCTGCTCCCCGCAGAGGGCGCGGTGAGGAAGCCCGCGGGGGGCCCGCAGCTCCATGTCAGCGCCGCCGCCGCTGCCGCGCCAGGCGAGCACCGCGGCCGCACTTGTGGCTGGTCTCGGGGCTGAGGGGGCTGAGCTGGCCCAGCCGGCGCCAAGTCTCTTCCATGTGAATAACAAATACTCCCACCGGCAGCCGCGATTGGTCTGCGCCCGGCGCCTCCCGATCCTCCGCCCGCGGCCATTCACCCCGCGCGGCGCGGGGAGCCGCGGCCGGGATCGCGCCCGAGATCGCCAATCGCTTCGCGCCAACCAGTCACCTCGGGAAGCCAGAGGAGGAACCCCGGAGGGGCGGGAGCCCCTGGATTTCGGTGTCACCGAGCAGCCCTGGCGCGCGCGGGAAGAGGAACGCTCGGCTGGCGGATTCCCCCCCGCACTACATCACCTTTACTGGCAGAGCAGCGACGCGGAGATCAGAAATGTCAATAGTTCCGATTAAAAAAAAAATCTCCCCCATCCGCCCCGCCCCCAACAAAAAGGGAGGACCCAAGGCTGGGGGATGGGGGAGCGTGGTGGGAAGCGGAGGAAGTGCGGGCGGATAAAGGAGTGTGGTTGGGGAGGAGAAGAGCAGCTCCGACTGCTCGGCGAGCCCGCGACCCCCGCGGGAAGGCGCCACACGACGGCCACCCGGAGCACCCAGCAGGACCGCGAGCCTGGGGTCCTGATCGTGAGCACAGTTTCGAAGGGGGTCACCGATAAAGAATACACGGTCAATGGCGAGTGTCCGGTCACACGCTATGGGTACGGGGGGGCCGGGGGAGGCCCAAAGTAAAGCCCACCAGCCGCGTGGATTCCCCCGCAAAGTTTGCCTCGCGCCGCGCGGCTTAGTGAGGCCATTTGTGCCGCCCCGCAGCTGGGGCGTCTATTCCCCACTCCCGCCCCTGAGGGTGTCGGGGGTGCCTTCTACCGAGCCCCCAGAGGTGGAGGATGGCCATAAGATGGTGCATTTCTCTGCCCTCTACACAGAAAGGGGCTCAGGCGGTCGCGGCGACCACCATTGTATAGAGCTGATCAGGGAGCCGCAGACGCGGGGCAGGAAACTCCTGAGGACCGCGCCGCCGGCTCCAGGGCTTCTGCGGGGAAACCTCGGGATTCCCTCTGCCTTCAACCGATGGAAACCCGCCGGACTCTACGCGCACTGTCCAGCGGCACCCCCTACGCGTGATCACCCAGGCACCCCGCACCTGCAGGGTGAGAGGAAACCCCTCGCCACCCCGCGCTCAGGCTAGTGGCCGGGCCGGCCTTGTGTTGGTGAGAAAGTTCCATCTAGAGGCGGCCGCGCGCAACTGCAGCGGGCGCGCCAGACCTCTACCCAGGGTCCCGGAGCACCGAGGAGAGGTGGGCAGCCAACACGAGAGGAAGGGTGGAGAAGGGGACCCCGGGCAAGGCCGGTCCTCGCCCCACCATTTGCTGTCTCAGCAATGAATGTCATCTCCTTGAGCAGCATGAACCTCACAAACATCGTGACAGGTGGCTTGCATTGCGCGGGTGCTTCGACTACCCTGTTGGGGCTGTTTTAATTCTCACAGCTCTGTGAGGTAATCAGATAAATCCTTTCTGCCCATAAAAAAGGAAACCATGGCTCAGAGACAAGGAAAATATTAGAGCCCGAAATCAGAGCTGGCTGATTTCAAATCCCACACGCACTTTCTCACGGGGCTTGTTGCTTTTCCCGAAACCCGGACGGTGAATGCCGATTCCCTTGAGGAAAGCGCAGCCTCTTCCCTCCTTTTATAAAGACACCCTCACCTCCTGTCATTTAGGGAAATGCACAGGTTTCCGGCCCAGGGGACCACACCCCTTGCATTCTTTTTTCCCCCATTCCTTTTTCTCTCCTGTCTCCACTCTGATTGTGGTCTCCTTATCTCACATGGCCACACCACCTGGAGGGAGGAAGGAGGGTTTGGAGAAAATGTGTCCTCAAGTGTCTATATAAGGAACTTCAGTTCCTTGATTGTACAGCACAACCTTGGGGGGATGAGGGGGGTGAAAGAGTCTCAGCCAGTGGTCAGTACCTGCCTTGAGCAGGCCAGGAAAAAGAACCCCTAATTGGTACAGACATAGGATTGGTGGGCTCATCTACATCAGAAGTTTGGGGGACTGTCTTATCAACTCCTCCCCGTGTAATGGGAGGTCAGTTCAGACACTTGGTTTCTACAGCAGACAGCTCTCACCTCACCCCCAAACTGAAGAGAGGTGATGTCTGTCTCAGTGGAATCGCAGAATCGTCATGGGCAACACAGAGGTAGGAGTAAGTCCTTCACTAAACCGTTTACTGTGTGTGCTTTACTCCATTTGAGGGGGACAGACAGGAATGGAGGGGCAGGAAGAAGACTGCAGGCAGAGCATGTCCCAAAATACCCTAACCCAAAGAGCTGCTGGTCAGGGTCTGCTCGGCCAACCGCGGGTCCAGTAGATAGTTGCCAGGGGTGAGCAGGAAGAGGGCACACCCTGGCACTCTGGTGGGCCCATTTCAGTGATGGGGACAGCACAGCTGGCTGTGCCTGGAGGCCTCACAAGGCTGGGGGAGCTGCTCCAGGCAGAAGCACTTCTCTCTTCCCATCGATCGTGGCCTGCAGAGAACTGCTGTCCCACAGGCCCACAGCTGCCTTTTTCGCGGCAGCCCTCTGGGAGATGAGTAGTATTGATCTCTCCCAGGGAATGTGTGATTCTGATGTTTGGTTCTGTATCACTTTAACTCTTGAAACTCAGAATGGGGCCATCAGCAAATACTATGTAGAATCTGGTCAAATCTGGTCAAGAGAGACTAGATCCAGTCTACAAATTCTGGGGGGGGGGGGGGTGTCCAGTGACTTTATTCCGTGGTCTCAGAGCTATGGACATAAGCTCATGTATCTGCCATAGCCCACCCAGGCTGATAAGAACACGGGGCACAGGAAGAGAGATGGTCTCACACTCACACCCAAAAATACATTCGACTGCCAACCCTATTTCACCAATCCCAAGGCCCACGGTCCTGCTTGCCCTCTGCTACCACCCCCGGATCACAGGCAGGGGCTCAGCCAGGGGAGTCCAGAGGGCTGGTGACCCAGAGGCACCGCCCAGCCACGCCCAGGGCTCCACACTCCACAGAGGGAGCTGTGTCCTCGGAAAGTGGCTGACCTTATCATCCATCTCACCCCAATTATTTATGCAAAGCCAAATATATTTCCTGGTGGTTAATCCTCCAAGAAGATTTGCCTATAATCTTCTCATTTTCAGTTGATTTAAAATGTGAGAAACTGCCCATGTGCTGGGAAATGCAAAAAACAATGCCATATGTTTGGGGTCCATTTAACTCAAACTGTGATATGCATTCCACACATGGAGATTTATGCCACGTTTCTTGCTTTGGGGTACTCATAAAGACTGGAACCTAGGCAGGCTACTCCCCCAGGAAGAAAATTGACAGCATGAAGCTCCTGCATGGAGCAAAGTTGACAGGGGACCTTGGGGAAGGAATTTGTTTCTTTTGGAAACTAGGACAATATTTTTGTAGCTAGACCATCTGCAAGTCATGGAATGCACCATGTGTGTTTTGCTCAGTTTGTGGAAACACTTGCTACCGGCAGGCAAGTGAGACTGACAGACTGGGCCGGTGAGGCTCATGGTGCGCTCCTCACCCCTGCAGCCAGCGCACACCAGTGTCCAGGGGTCACGAGAGGGATTTCCCAAAGGAGTACATTTTGCACAGGACACCCACATGCCTATGGTTTTGTTTGGAAACACATCCCAAACCCAGGATTCAGGGACAAGTCGTTTATGTAGGAAGCAGGTGAAGTTCCAAAGGTCAGGGAGAAGTGAGCCACTAAATGATGTATTACCAAGCCAGCTGCCACCGTTGGCACCCAGAAGCTTAATCCTGGTGGAGAATTCTGGAATTCTGGAATCTCCACTTAATCCTGGTGGAGAATTCTGGAATCTGGGGTAGAACACACACCACAGAGTACCCCCAACCAAAGGGTAAGAGAACTGGGGTATCCGTATACCTACCCCTATTGATAAGACATGCTCCCATGTGTGAACGAGCGGTATGTCTGAAGAAACCCGGGCAGGTGACAGCACCTGCAACCGCACTCTTAGGAAAACCACTCAGAACATGCACTGATCAGGCAGTGTCTCTCTACCTGTGGGCCTGGGACCACCTGCCTGAGGAGCCGTTTCTAAGCACAGATTCCTGATCCCCCTCCGAGCTGTTTGGGTCAGACTCACTGGGATGGGGCCTGGAGATCTGCATGTTTTGCAGATATTCCAGGGCATTCTGATGATGTTCTCTAAGACCTGAAAAGCACTGAAATGCACTGCTCTGAGGAAAGCAGCCCCCCCCAGGCAGTCAGCAGGCAGTGCATTTATATATATAAATCTTACTTGCAAAGCCTAAGTAACAGGCCTTAAAAATCAAGAGCAGACCTGGGAAGGGCAGGAGAGGGAACTGCATCCAGAACAGTAGCTGGTTGACAGGACCAGATCCAGAAGGGGGTAGAAAGAGTGGGAATTTAAGCAAGAGGTAGAGAAGGAGTAACCTTTCCCCAAGGACATGCTAATGGTTGTTCAGAACTGAGAGGGGTGTCAGACTGATGACGGCAAGTCCCCATCCCTATTTCTGCTCCTCTCCCCTTTCCTTCCCCAGCCTTCTCTGCCTCTGCCTCCTATCTCCACCCTTTTTCTGTCAGCTTTCTTCCTCTCTTTGTTTCTCCCTTTCTTTCACTCCTCGCTCTTTAAGTAACCTTATTACAGAACAGAATGGGCCTCCCTGGGCCTCCCTGGTGGCGCAGTGGTTGAGCATTGCGCTGTGGAGCTGTCGGCAGCACGCCAGCAATGCGAGTTTGACGCCCAGCCGGGGAGAATCCCACATGGCAAGGCAGACCTCTCCTGCCTCGCCCGCTGCTCCCCTCAGCAGTGTATTTCTGATCTGCCTGTACTGCTCCCCACTCTGTCTCTGGTGAACCCTTTCGCCGCCCCACGCCTCTAGCCTGTACCCCAGCTTGTATGTATAAATAAATAAATCTTCTTTAAAAAAAAAGAATTTCCTGTTCCTTGTTCTGTTAAAAACCTTAAAAGACATGTGTTTAAAATTTCTGTTTAAGCTTTATTATTTTTTTAAAGATTTATTTATTTATGCATACAGGAACTGGGGTGCAGGCCAGAGGTGTGGAGGGTGAGAGAATTCACTGGAGAAAGAATGGAGAGCAGAACAGGCAGACTGACTGAAGTACACTGCTGAGGGGAGCAGGGGTAAGACAGGAGAGGTCTGCTGTACCATGTGGGAAGCTCCCTGGCTGGGGACTGAACTCTTGCTACTGTGGCTGCTGATAGCTTCATAGTGCTGAGACTTAACCCCTTGTGCCACCAGGGAGGCCCTAATCCTCATTATTTTTAATGAAATGAAAATCAATAGATATTCTTTCTCCTTCCCTGAGCCCACATAGAAAAAAAGTTTTCATGTCCCCACTTTGAACTAAGTGGTTGGGATGAGACTACATATATTGTGCTTGGCTATAAAATAGCATCCTTGTTAGTAAGTTCTTCCTTGATGGAAGGGTCATTTTTTTTTAATCCAAGATTTTCAGTTGGAAATTAGCATGATTTGCTAATTCTGAACTAAATTTAAAATATCTGCATATGAACTATGGATTGAATATTTCTTATAAAGCCAGTACAGAGATTTATATTAAGCTGGTTTCAGTAATCTATATTGAAATATATTACTATAGCCTGACAAATGACAGTAAAGAATTCTATTGGGAGCAATGGAAAAAAAAATAAAGATGAGAAGCAAAATTTTATCTCAAACTTTGAAAAAATAGCCTGGCTCTCAAAAGATTAAAATTAAACTTTTCACCTCAATTCTGATCCTATTTTAATAATATGTGTGGGGCTTCCAGCTGCTAAACTCTGAAGTGTGATCCTGTCACCATCAGCTTCAGGAGGACTGTGTCACAGCTGTGCTTTGCCTAGAAAAATTCCCAAAGACATCTGGGTCACTGGCCTCAACTAAGAGACCTCGCCCATCTCCAACCACAAGGACCTGCGTTAAGTCAGTCAACACTTCAGCCGCACCCAGTATCCTACCATAAGTACTTTGAGATAGTAGACTGTGCTCAAATCTAAAGTAAGCTGGGGAAGATTTTATAAACTCCCTAGTAAATAGACAACACTAACGTGTGCCCAGCTAGCAGAATCAAAGGGCAACCATTTTACCACCTGAGAAGAGCGGCCATTTTGCTGGCGTGGCTCCCTCTGAGGAATTTTTTTCAGGCAAATTCATTCTCACACATTCATTTCTAAAATTAAGTGTCTAAATTCTGAGATTTATTTTCTCAAATAAATGTTCTCTAGCATAGGGTGAGGTGATGTGACTCTTTGCCCTATCAATGAGGACTCTCACTTGGGCTCTGGGAAAAGACAAAGGAGTAAGAATACCAAAAGGAGAGAGAGAAGAGAGGAAGACTAATTAAGAAGGGGAAATCAAAGTTTGCTTAAGAATGCAGGAACAGGGTCTCCCTGGTGGCACAATGGGTTAAGTTTCAACACTATGAAGCTATCTGCAGCCCCACTGCAGCAGCTCCCCGGGCCAGGGAGCTTCCCACATGGCACAGCAGATCTTTCCTGCCTCGCCCGCTGCTCCCCTCAGCAGTGTACCTCAGTGGATCCACATGTTCTGCTTCCTGCTCTGTCTCTGGTGAATCCTCTCACCATCCCACACCTCTGGCCTACACCCCAGTTCTTGCATGTATAAAGAAATAAATCTTAAAAAAAAAAAAAAAAAAGAATGCAGGAACAGTATTAAAGTCCCCCAAAACACAGGAATGTTGCTTCTGAGGAACTCAAATTTTGACCAAACCTAAATCACCAACCTAGAAAAAGATCATCTGTCCAAACCCTTCAATTCATGGTGACAGAATTGATGCCCAAAGCATCAGTGTCCTCCACAGGACTAGCTGGCTGGGCCCGGCCCAGTTCTTTGCACAGCACCTCAGAGCTCTTATAAGGAGGTTTAGGTTTTCATCTTTAGATATGTGTATCTGGTGTATATTTTCAGTCTTACAGATTTTTGTCTGTGTTTGTAGAGTATTCTGTGCAAAGTACTTTTCAAATATAGGTAATATCATGTTTTCTACTAAATCATGCTCTAACATTTACAGAGTATTTAATTTTCCTGAACAATAATAGTCTGGACTGCAAGTACATTCAAGTAAAAGAGACAGATCTAAAAAGTATATATTTCAGCTAATTTCCATTTCCCAAAAGCATGTATAAACATTAGCTACTCCTCAGCACATCATTATCCTGGCTATAGCTTTCCATACTGATCTTATTTTCAAGACGCATGACTGAAAGGTGCAGAGCTTATAACAGTCTAGACTCCTCCCTGAACATAGGTTTCATTCTGGGCACTGCCAATAAACTGGAAAAGACTGATAAAGCTCATCTTCCCAACTCACCTGACCTGAGTCCAGTCTTCCTCTTCCTGGTCTTCCACACCCTCTCTGCCAAGAGCAAAATTATGAACATTTTAACAGAGTGTCAAACCAAATAACTCAATGCTGAAAATACCATTTATTCAATGGATAGATAAGGAAATACGATTTCCTAGATTTGAATTCAAATAGGGATAAGCTTCCTGGCTTCTCATGGATGGCTCTGACGTGACTTACTTTGCTTCCTTGGTGGCAAGGGTAGGCCAGTACTCATCTGTGTTAAGACAATGAGACCCTCTGCGTTTGCAGAACATATTCCCTTTGTCTGCCCAACTGCACTCCCCCAACAAGGGCTCAGATAGCTATGGCAGAGTATGGTGCCATTTCTGTAACATCCTTCTTGCCTCTGTTCCTTTCTCTCTCCTTACCTAAGCAACCAAGCAATAGAAAACTAACCAATAAGTCCTCTTCTCTCCAAAAAACAGTCAGCTCCTTCAGTTCTTCCACATATTCTTAGGAATAACTGAAATTCCATCATTCATTTTCATCACTTTATTGTTTCAAGAGGAACCTCTCTTTTTGTTCCTTGGTTGCACAAATGCCCACATAGTATCTATTCCAATCAAATGTACTTTTAAGAAAAAATTGAAAACCTTAACATTAAAATTGGACTCCTGGAGTTTATAAAGACACCTCTTCCAGGGGAGATTTACCTTTAACAAAGTTCTGTGAAGATGCATACCCAGTGCCCATCCAGCTACCAGGGCATAATTGATTCATTAGCTTCTTGTTGAACTGAATTGACATACAGCTCAACAGGAAAGATTAAAGATTTCCAAATCAAACTCTGTCTTCATTAGAATGCTGCTTTCTGAGTAATAACTGTTTCCATTGAAAATATTTCATACAGCCGAGTGCTAGAATCTTGGATAACCAGGTAGGCATTTGAAAAAAAATTGATTAAAATATTGTTGTTTTAGTCCTAGCAAACAAAATAACTTTTGGAATACAAATTTCAGAGATGGTTTTTCTCACCAACCCGGTTATAAACTTGACTTTGGAGAAGACAAAGTTATGATATCTTAAGGTTTTATGCTCCATATCATCTAATACATACCTTATCTGTGATGGGAATTCAATAGATTCTTACTGAACAAATGTGAAAATACATGAGTAAAAATGGACAGAAGAATGTTATGATGGAATGATGGATGGAAGGAAGGAAGGATGAGGGTATGGGTGGATGGATTAAAAAAAAGGAGAGTATCCAAAGGACTGAAAGGCAACCACAGATTAAATGCCACAATTCACTTTCATTCAAGACAACACTCACATAGAGTTTGAATTAGGGGTGTGTGTGTGTGTGTGTGTGTGTGTGTGTGTGTGTGCGTCATAAAAGGAGGGAAAAGGATCAGTGCAACAAGCAATGTGGCAGTAAGCAAGTGGTGATGATAAGAAAACCTTAACACACCAGGATATCATAGAAATATGAGAGAATTAGAAAGAGTCAAAAAGAGATTGCTAGAAACCCTTTCAGTACTTGACTTCTTATTGTCTGGACAGTTTCTAACTCTATAAGGACAAAGGTTAATTTGTATATTATTGTTTGGTGAGATAGATACCAGAGAGGCTACAGTTCATGGTTCTCTTGTTAATTAACCAGTTTTGTATATAACCTCTCAATTGTATCATGGTATTGCCTATAAATGCACAGCTACTCAAATGTTCTTTGAACCAATCTTAGAATCTTACTAGTTCCCTCATTAATTAATGAGTTGCATAAAATCTTTGACATATGTTGAATGAAAGTCATGATTACAAGATTTATCAGGACTCCTTATGACACATTATTAGGAAAAGACTAGATGCTTTAGGAACTGAAATACCTGTAGTTCTGCCTGGTTCTCAGAAACCACAATACAATCAGTCACTTGGTTAGTCCTTTGATGACTGCTTTTCATCAGTGAGTCTTGTTATTTTCATCCTTTGCTACCAAAAGAATGACAGGTAACATGAATATTGCTTTCTTTACTTCTTCTGATGACCAAAGTAAAAATACATTCCTTTATACCACGAACTTTATTAAAAATTTACATATCTCCTGTAGTAGGAAATACAGGAAAACTCACTTCTTGAAAAATTTGATTGTTTTTGACTATAGGGCCTTTCATTAAAAGATTTTATTTATTTATTTTTACATAGAAGAACTGGGGTGCAGGCCAGAGATGGGGTGGGGTGAGAAGAGTCACCAGAGACAGAGTGGGAACAGAACAGGCAGATTTACTGAAATGCACTGCTAAAGGGAGGAGCAGGCGAGACAGGAGAGGTCTGCTGTATCATATGTGGGCTAGCTCCCTGGCCAGAGATAGAACTCAGGCCGGCCATTGTGGTGGCAGCGCTGAGACTTAACAGCTAGGCCACCAGGGAGGCCCTGTCAAATTATAAAGACGTGAAAAGTTGGTGTACAGTTTTTTACCAAATACAACAGTTGTCCTTCTATTTGAAGGAAACTAAACTTGGATTACTGTTAAAACATAACTCCAAAGGAGCCAATGCTTTTCTAAGATTGAAGGGGGAAATAATTTCAAAACCTAAGGCAATTACTAATATTTGAAAATTTCCAAAAATAAATGAAATCTTACTTGGAGAAATGAAAACTTTTAGAAATTTGTAGACAAATTCCTCTAGCTGTGGTCAACACCTTGTACTAATGACAATGACCGGGACTGGTTGTCACTACCCATACAGACTGGTTAGCTGGATCAGGATGCTGTGTTAAGGAGATTACGATTAATTAAACTGTGAA
Source organism: Scalopus aquaticus (assembly GCA_004024925.1). NCBI lineage: Eukaryota > Metazoa > Chordata > Mammalia > Eulipotyphla > Talpidae > Scalopus > Scalopus aquaticus. Next base: position 46,406 of record PVIJ01000684.1, on the reverse strand, counting down.
TTCCTCAAATATTTACTGAACAGCAGCTCTGTGCCTAGTACTACTTCTTCTACACCCTTGGGGCCCATCAGTGAGAGAAACAAAGATCCCTGTACTCAAGGAGCTTGTGATTTTAGAAAGAGGAGCTAAATGGCAAGCAGTAAATAAAATAAGTAAATTATACCACCGGGTAGAAATGATAAGGAAAGCACAGAAAAAGTAAGGGCAGGGTACATGGGATCAGGAGAGCAGGTCAAGGTCATCTTCTTTGAGAAAGTAAGATCTGAGCTGACCTGATGGAGGGAAAAGAGAGATCCAGAGAAAGCACTGCAGGAAGGGGACAGCTGCCACAAAGATGCTAAGGGAGGGGGTGGGGGGAGGGGGAGGCAGAAAGGGTTAAGAGGCAGGCAGAAGCCTGTAAACTTTGCTTCTACTCCAAATAAAATGGAGGGTATTTGCGGGTTTTAACCAGAGGAGTGACACGAGCATCAAGATTCCTAACGTGTCATTACAGATACTGCGCTTCAATTATACATTCCAAGGCATTACCACAGATCATTGATGGGTGCGTACTTTTCAGGAGGAAGAGAGTTTGCTTGGGCTTCCGGTGACTGTTCTTTACATCATGGCTAAATTTGCCCAGGGGTTCTCCCAAGTTTGCATAATCATTCTTAAACATCCTATCTGTGGCAGCAGTGTGTGTTGTGTGTATACGTGTGTGTGTGCAAGTGTGTGCACACTCTAATACCTGAATGTTGCTGCCAGCCCTACCTGGATCTCAGGTAGGGCGATAATTTAGGTGCCAACCTCTATGACCGGATGTGAGCAGAATCTTTAGAGCACAATAGTTCGAGACCTCAAGGGCCATTATACCTGTGCAAGAAATGCAAATTGAGCTCAAGGTGCATACAACTCAGACTACTTGACATTCTATTGAGGACTTGTATAAATTATGCATTTTCTTAACTCTGCATGGTTAAATGAGAGATGATATAATGTTAGAGCTTGGGCATAAAGGAAATGGGCAGACATTTAAGAGGAAACACATAATAATCTTCTATAGGTTAAGAAACAGCTAGCAAGGGCAAAAGGGTATTATTTGCATTTTATTTTCCCACAAAATCCCTGTCACTGAGCACCATGTATTTCAAAGAAATTTTACTGCTAGAACTTTGTGGTATATATTAGGGATTCTAGCAGCAAGGGTATTAACTTCCATATTTTACTTCATTCCTGATGTCTTTATTGAAAGTTAATTTTTCTTTATAGACCGTTGTACTTGCTAATACTGCCTGAGTAAAGTGTAATGGAGCAATAAGGTAAAATTTGTCCCATGAAACAGATCAGCGCCAGGCTGCTGAATGGGGACCTTGAACTCACCACCCTTTGTTTACTGTTCCGTGACACCTGCATGATGAACTTTGTGGATCCTTTAACTATTAAAACTTCATATCCAAAAAGGACAAAATTATCCTACAATATGTTAACACATTTATCTAATAAGGGAGTTGAATGCAATAAAATATTGCCCTGTGTTAATTTCCTCTTTTTTTTTAATTCATCTGGAAAGTTGATTTAAGCCAGGTCAAATCTTTTGATTGAACATACTAGCTAATAAACTTCCTTCTCTAGCTCCCTTCTAATTGTAATGCAATCTAAATGCTGGCACTCACTGTTATTAAATTATCTTCCTAAGGGTGGAAATCCTCTGAGTTGGAAAATATGGAAGTTTAAATGTATGCCTTCACCAATGTAGTCAATAAGGGCACAGACTCTGGAGCTTATCTGCTTGGTTTGAAACCCAGCTCTGAGCCTACTAGTTGTGTGGACAAGGACAAGTTGTCTAACCTCTCTATAACTCAGTTTCATTGTCAATGAAAAGGGGCTAGCAATAAGGATGTTGAGAGGATAAAGTAAATATATGTAAGCACTTAAAGCTGTGTCTGATATGGGATAAGCTAATAGAGAAACAGGAAAAATATTAAACATCAAATGGCTCTATCACCTACCTTAAAAAAATTTGGTGGGCAGACAGGAAAATCACTCACTCTAGCATTATTTTGCCAACCACTTTCATTGCCCGCCTGTTGTTATTAAATTTCTCCCCAAGCCTTCCTATGTATGGGGACCATCCAATACCCTCTACCTGCAAAAGTAGCGTCCATACAGGTGACTGAGCATGAGGCTGAAACTTCCAGTTCTTCTCTTCCTTTTTGAAATTCTCTGTGAGTATTGGGGAAGAATACCCCAAGCTTGCTTTTGTAAGAAGAGACTTTATATACTCCTTTCGAGTGTGATCTGTGTTTTTCATGGGGGCTGGGTAGAACAGCAAACCCTGGTGTGAAAACAGAATCCACAAATGGCTTTACAGTTGCCCAGCTCCCCAGCACCTTGGTGAAGAGCTGGTCCTCCCTACCCTAAAGTGTGCAGATCATCGTCGAGGTGGGTCAGAGTCCGAAAGATGTGCATATACACATGCCTAGTGACAACTCACTCAAGCATGGCTTGTCCTTCACCCCCTTTCCTTTCTAGGGGTTCTGCATTTATTGCCTTTACTTGGCACTCCTTCTCCCTCCCTCTGGTTTAGCTCAAATATTACCCCCCAGAAAGGTCTCCTGTGACTCAGCCATGTGCCTGGAACAGTGATTACATATAATGACACCCAATAAATAGTTGTGCAAGGATGAATGAGTGATCTGTTCTTTTAAGAAGCCAAACAGTACCTAACCAAAAGCCAAAAAGACAGTCTTCATTATCTTCTTTTGACGGAAGAGAATAAATAACATGCGTACATCATTCAAAATTCAAGTAATATCAAAGGCTCCATAGTGAAAAATGTCTTTTTCCTTGTCCCCCATCCAAATCGTACTCCTTCCAGAAGCAACTAATGATATCAGTTTATTCCGTATACTCCAGACATGTTGCATTTACCAATCAATGTGGTTTGCCTTCCCTCCTCCCCATTTACAATCCTTTTAGACAGTCTGTTATCTCTTCCATGAGCTCTTGTAATCTTTGCTTTGTGTTTTGCATGTTTTTAAAATCTAGTATATTTCAACTTATAGAATTATCAAAGTACTTGAGTTCTTTTAAACCAAAAGCTCCTCTAGTGTTTTTAAAATACATTTAATTTATAAAAATCTATTTTGCAACTCATTTTTCTGAAAACAATCTGTTGTACAAAGCAGATAACTTTAAATCTATGCAAAACTTCATGACAGATAACCTGACTATGGTCTAGGACTTAATAAGGGAAGGTTCGGAAATACTTATATTGAGCTGTGGGGCATTTTTTTATTTAACATCAGTGTGAAAGTAATTTTTTAGCACAGAGGATTTCTTGGAACCACTTTTAACTTTTGATCATTTCCTGGAACTTCCAATAGGGGTTAAAAATCTCAGAATTGCATGTGACTCAGATCTAATGATACTGTTTGCACCTCTTATGTCATCACTCCATTACTCCCTTAGCCATTCAGCGGCATGAAGCCATGGTGTCACCCCTTCCTCCATTCCAGAACACTCACTGTTACTTGTCCTGTTCTCCCAGTGGTATCTAATATCCACCCATTACAGATCTCTACCTGTTTCTTTTATCCCCATTTTCAGATTTTCAGTTCTCACAAAATCAAAAGTTACAAGCCACAGAACAGGTCAGGACCAGTGCTGTGTTTTGCAAACTGGAATCCTTTCTAAATTAATTGACTTAAAGCCAATCCTTTCCCACCATGAAGTCTATTATGGAAATGAATAAAACTGGAGTATAATGAATTAAAGATAATTTTACATTTTATACCATTTGCCATATTTGACTCACAAATTTCACGTTGAAATAAAAGAAGTAGGGTTGAAATAGAAATCTATTACATGAGGTTAAAAGAAAAAAACACTTAATAGAAATGAAATTCATTATCAAGGTCAGTCATATTTCTCTTAAAAGGAAAATAGATTACTTTTGACGGAAGTGTTCAAACAAGTAACGTATGACAATATTAGTTATGCATTAAAATATTTGAAAGCAGTGATTCTTTTTAAAAATTTCTAAAATATGAGTGGTTTCTTTTTTATACAGATAATTAGTAAATTGCCTTGAAAAGCTTGTGTCCCCCCCAACCTATGACCAATTGAACTAAGCAGTGTCCTTTGCTCTTTGTGTCCTGCTACACTTGGACTATGTTTCAGACAAACCATGTAGAAGAATCAGAAGATGCTACCTGTAGGGCTTTTAAAAATGTATTCAGTATTATAAGTTTATATAACAAATTATATAGATCATGTCTATATGTACTGTACATGCAGATAATTTTCATAATAGGAACTAGAAAGAGAAGCAATACTTATCCATATTTTCTCAACTGAAAGAAATATTCAGAATATATAGTGATTCTCAAATGGAGATTCACCCCATAAGGGCATTGAAATCTCAGTTATAAAGGGAGAGAAAGATGCAAGCAATGAGCAGGGAGTTTAAAGGATTGCAAAACACTGGCATATGGGAAATATAAAAAGGGTAAGTGAACAGTAGCCTCCCAGCTAAAGGAGGCAGCAGTCTCCGGTGGATCTCCTAGCCCGAACTCAGAATTCTAACAGCCAGCATTTTAACCATTGCTGTATGCCAGGCGCCAAACTAAGCACTCTGGCACTATCTCAGTTAATCCTCCTTTGACCGTCAAAGCACACGCTCTTTACTACCTCCATTTTATGGATAAAGAAATGGTTGCTTCGAAGGCTGGAAAAACCAAAGATCACACAGAGAGTAAACTCAAAACCAAGACTTAAAATGGAACATCTCTGCTGTCAATCATCTTAGTCTAATCTACTGCAAAGAGCTGATCTTTACCCTTCATTAAAAGAGTCCCATTAACATCTGCTATTTTAGACTGTGATTACATTTTATAATCTTTTCTCTTAAACCTAGCATTTCTTACAGGCTATACTCCAAAATTATTGGATATTCAACATAAATTAGTAGTTGGGAATATATTAAGATGTAAATAGTCAAGTTACTGGCTTCCTACAACTTGCTCTGTGGTGAGGTGTATAATGAATGGTAGGATGGAATCCCATATTTCTACTTCAACTCGAGTCTTATTTCTATGCTCATTGTATTAATATGTGATATTATTTCATGGGCCTTTCTCTGCCACTTGAAATCCTTTTAACAGAGTTGCTTTCTGGTTTTGTATATTTTAATTAATGTGTTCACCTGACCTATATTGCCAAATCTGTAGTACCTTCAAAAGGGCACTACTTAAAACCTCAAAAATAATAGTAACGTTGCTCTGATTAGTCATTTAGTGTAAATACTACCCTTGGTTCATTTGGTTCAATTATAGAATTGCATCTAGTAGAACAAGTCCTAATGTTTTGATGGATATAAAGTTTAAAACATATAAAGGGACAAAAGAATGTGATGATTCCAGACCATCTCAGCTTAGAAGTGGCTGTAAGACCCAGTCAAAAAGAGCACACTCCTTCCTCACATGCATAGGGGAACCCAGAAAGCTAGATAACCGTTCAGAGGAGACCCTCCTGGCTGCTTAAACAAGGGGTGCAGGGGCAGGAGTCCCATATCCTCAAGGTCGTTTGTGTCTATCTTCTTTGCTGAGCCCCTGAAGCAAAGCACTGAGTTCATCATACTCCATAGTTCTGGCACATTCTATTCCTTAGCTCTGGGAAAGGGCTCTCTCTATTCTGCTTTTGAATGTAGTCCCTGCTCCCATTCCTGTATCCACCCCTCTCCTCCTGCAGTGTTTCTCAGTTGCCATGTTTCTGATGTGCCTGACGTGGATTTCTTTTATTGGACCATTTCCACTCTGTACCGCCCCCCTAGTCTCAGCACCAGGGGTCTTCTCCCCTTTCTTGCGCTGATATCAGAGCTTGATATCAGTGTTGGTGCCCAGTTACCTGCCCCTCTGCCTCCACCCGTCATTTCATCCCCTTGGTTCCCTGCTGGCTTGATGTTCCGTGACTGAGGAGTAGGAACTCCATTCCGAGGCTCCGGGCTGTGGCTCTCCAACAAGGAACCCCGGAAGGAATGGCCTGTACCTCTCAGGTAGGCCTTTGGTTCCCCAAAATCTGCTGTCAGAGAATCTCCACCTAAAAAAAAAAAAAACAATGAAAGAAACAATTCCTCTGCAACTCTGAGGTTGTGTCAGGCATATTCCTAATTCAAAGTTAGGGAATAAAAATACCTCCATCCACACCATTGGGCTTTACTTGAGGATTTGGAAAATGCAGAGGGAAACATGTGCTTTTTGTCAACTCTGTCAATGATGGTCTGCTTTTTAAATTTACGAAGCGACATAACAGTCAGGTATCGGCTAGCTCTCCAGATGCAGACAATGTATGCCCCAATTCTTATGAAAAATAATGGAGGCTATATTATGGTGTGTTATTGTGTTTGTAACACCATAAAGGGATTGAAAATGACCCACATCTACCAAACTAGCCATGTTCAGATTTGTACCACTTTGGCCAGGCTGGCAGGGAGGACGGTTTGCTGATTTGAGACAATAGTGGTCCCTGCTGTAACCTGAAGGAGCCCCGACATCCCGAGGACCTCCAGGTACTCGCTGGACACCTGTTCTTCACTAGTCTTTTCCACATGGACACGTCATAGAGGTGGCTTTGCCAACCAGGTGATTCATAACTGTGCCCTTCATGAAAAAAGGTTTCAAAATAGTCAATGCCATGAAAATTCTTTGAACCTCATTTTGAATCTTCAATCTGGCAGTGTCAAGCAGACAAAATGCGGAGCAGCACACGTTCTGAGCATCTCACAGCTGGTATCTTAAGAGCTGGAGTATTATTGCGGTCAACATAATAATTTCTTGCAAATAAAGGGTTGAACAGACAAATACCCACATCTCTGCTCTCAAAATGGGTGTTAGGGGCCTCCCTGGTGGCGCAACGGGTTGAGTCTCAGCACTATGCTGTCCAGAGCCACTGCAGCACGAGTTCTATCCCCAGCCGGGGAGATTCCCACAAGGCACAGCAGACCTCTCCTGCCTCGCCCGCTGCTCCCCTCAGCAGTGTATTTCAGTAGATCCACCTGCTCTGCTCCCCACTCTGTCTCTGGTGAATCCTCTCACCCCACCCCCACACCTCTCCATACCTCTGGCCTATACCCTAGCTTGTATGCATAAATAAATCAATCTTTTAAAAAATGGGTGTGTTATTCAAATTGCTTATTATTCGTCACTGACACGTAGTGCCCTTTTTCTTTTTTTTTTTTTAATTTTTTTTTTTTTTTTGCAAAAGGCTTTGCGATCACCCTGGCTCCTTATGCCAGATGTGAATTACATTTTCTAAACTGACAAACGAGAGACCTAAAATACTGAGGTTATGTTGCAGACGAAGGACCTGCACCTTTGGGTCCTGCAGCTCCACGTAGGAGGAGGAGACATTGCAGAGTGAGGTGTGTTCAGAAACCAGGGGCTCACGGCTTCCTGCCCTAAGTGAATGATCCTGGGGTGAGCTGGGAGGGGGCAAAATGTCTCCTAGTTGGTAGTGGGAACGGAATGCTGCGCTCCATTTTACGATGCTATTCTCCTGTGATACTTAAAGTACTTTTCGGGTAATAACTCACAGATGACTAACATCTCTGCAGCAGATAATCTCTCCCTTCTAGCAATGAGGAAGAAACTGAAGCCTAGAATCATAGCCCAATGTGGAGCTCCTTCTGGCTCCCAGGCAGCAAGCTGATTTAGCAAAGGGCCATGCATGTACGTTCACTGAAGAGTATTTTGACAGAAAAGACTTCAAACGTGCTTGTTCACCAGGTACAAAACTGAGAAATAATTATGTGTTCAGCCCCAAACTGAGCTGTTTGTATGGATGATTCTCAACACATCTGAAATGGCTGCGGCAACAATAAGAACTTGGTTGTTCCCACATTAGATACATTAGACATTCAAATGTCTTTTCAAGGCCAAAAAAGCCACTGAGGTGTTTTGTTCACCTCTATTCAGAAAACAGAAGCCCCTTTTGTTTTTCTAACAAAAATTCAACCAAAACCCCCCAACTTTATGAAAGAAACAGAAAAAAGAAATGGAGCGTGCCTAGTTCCCATGACACATAATTAACCAGGTACCTCTTTGCATGTGTGCGTGCGTGTGTGTGTGTGCGTGTGTGTGTGCGTGTGTTTGTGTGTGTGTGTTTATTCATTTGATTTTCCAGCTCTCTTGGGAATCCAAACATAAAATAGAGATCTTGGGAACAACTCACAGATTTATAAGACACCCTCAGGACCACAAGGTCTATAAACTGACACATTAGCCTCACCATGGGGGGGGGGGGTAGGAAGTACTTTCAGTGCCACGATGGGGACCACAGTGCTCCTCACCCAGAAATAATTTGGTGCCAGGAACCAATATAATGCTGGCACCGAAATGTCCTTCATTTCCCTTAACTGCTTCCGACCCATGGAAAAGTAAATGCAATTGAGTGGAAATTGCTTTTCAAGGAGTTGTGTCTGCGCTAGAAATGTGAAGCGAGGGACTGAGGGGCCATCTCATCAACCCAGGCCCAGAACCAGGTGCTTTCTATTTGAAAATGTGACAAAGTTCATAAGGTGGCTCTAGTGTTGCGTTTTATGATTTCAGCAGATTTACATACTGAATACAGCTTCTACAAGCTAATAATCAGCAGTGCAAAAAGGGAGCCTTCACTTTCCTGTAATTGAACTTAACTTCTACCTCAAGCTTTCTGTCTTCTCCACACCAGGAAAGTTATTCTCCCTAATTTAATTCAAATTATTAATTTTGTCATTCCTCTGATAAAATCATACAAGGGTTTCCTTCACCCTTGCCCTTTCGTTCTCTTGCGATGGCAGTGAAGTTCTGTGAGTCTGCATGTATCAGCGCACAGGAAGAGAGAGAATTTTCTGCTGGCATCGCTAAGGGCACCTCCACCTGCTGGTCTCTTCTCACTGGGCTCGAGCAGCACCACATGTCCTGCCGTTGGGTATCAGTCCACGTGGCTTCTGGTTTTTCCACGCTGCTCCTGCTACCGTGACTCTTCATCACCATTTCTCTCAGTCATGTGCGCACCCTGTGAGAGGCCCTGAAAATTCTGAGGGCTGTCCTCTGGGCGGCAGGAGACTCAACTTCTCCCGTATGCTAGCCCAGCTGCCATCGCTGTGTTGCTGCCATTCCAGTGTATTTATGAGGTTTGCTGTACACTCAGGCTCCACCCAGGAAGCAAAGCACAGGTCTTCCCTGCTCTTGGAAGCTCCAAAGCAAGCTGAGCTTTCTATCACCTTCACCCCAGGCTGGGCCACTGCTGACCAAGGACCCTGGGATAGACAGCCTGAGTGCAAAACACTGTCTGCCACTGCTGAACTGTGTGACCTGGGTCCATCTCTAGGCCCATCTGTGCCTCAGTTTTTGCATCTGTAGATTGAGGTCTACCTGTGAGGCTGTTGAGAAAAAATGGATTTGAATATGTAATGCACTTAGAATAATGCTCGGCACACAGTCAGTACTGGATGTACTGCAACCAGTGCTGCAACTCCTGACAGTTGGGGTGTCCCTTCTCCTAGAGCCATATCCCCATCTCCTTCCCAGCCTTTTAGGAGAAAAAGCTGCCACTTTCATGCTGTCTTCCCAAGTCTACTGTCTGTTGGATGAACCCTGTGCTCTGAGTTCCTCAACCTCTTAAACTTCTGGAACTCAAAATATCCTTTCCAAAAACCTGGACTTCTAAAATTTAAGTCCTTGATTTTAAATATATTGCTATAGATATCAAAAAACTGTTGAACTACTGGGAGTTCAAAGTCAAGAATTCATCTTCTGTGCTTATCTCCTCCATCAGACAAAAACCCTGAGCCCCGAGATCAGAGGTATAGGGACAAGCTTCAAGTTAAAAAGCTAGCATTCCTCTTAATTGAACTGCTAGTCTGATCATTTTGTGGGGAGACAAATAACAAGATGGCTAGGCTGGCCATGCCTGTCCCATGCTTCAAATATCTCCAGGACTTTGTGGAGCCTCCTCCAAACATTAAAAATGGATCTACCACACGATCCAGTGATTCCATTTCTAAGAATCTACCCAGAGGACACAAAAACGCTAATTCGAAAGGAAACCTGCACACCTATGTTTATTGCAGCACTATTTACAATAGCTAAGATATGGAAACAACCCAAGTGCCCCAAAACAGATGAATGGATCAAGAAGATGTGGTATAGATGGAATATATATGTACACGGAATGTATATGGAGTACTACTGAGCGATCAAAAAAGATAAACTCATGCCATTGGCAGTAACATACATGGAGCTGGAAGGGATTTTGCTCAGTGAAATAAGTCAGAAGGAAAAAAAAGAAATATCAGCTGGTTTCACCTATAGGTGGAATGTAGGAAAACCAAACAAAGGGTCAGGAAAAAGACAAAACTTGCCAGCAGACCATAGGTCTGAGGTATATATCAGGGGAAGGGGAAGGAGAGGGATCAAAACAGGGGAGCGAAGAGCACAAGGGACTGTGGTGATGGGTCACAGGTGCTGTGGTGCTGGGAGAACTATGCGGACTGCCCATGAGGGGAGAAATCACATATTGTCCAAAAATGAACAATGGTGTAAGAAAATAAATTTAATTAGGAAAAAAATAAATTCGATGCAAACAAAACTACAAAACCATTAAAAATATATACACATTTCAGGCCCCCCCTGGTGGCGCAACAGGTTAAATCTCAGCACTATGAAGCTATCCAGAGCCACTGCAGCACGATCTCTGGCCAGGGAGCTTCCCACATGGCGCAGCAGACCTCTCCTGCCTCGCCCACTGCTCCCCTCAGCAGTGTATTTCAGTAGATCTTCCTGTTCTGCTCCCCACTCTGTCTCTGGGGAACCCACTCACACCCCCTCCCATATCTCTGGCCTATACCCTAGCTTGTATGCATAAATAAATAAATCTTTAAATACACACACACACACACACACACACACACACTTTCAGGAATCACAAGTGCACTCAACACTAGCCAAGGCAATATCTCACTAAACTAATTGCTTGCGGCAACTCATGGAAAAATGGAAGAATCCATGAAAACAGGAGAGCCATCGCCATCTGCAACACACCGAGATGGCACACACCACCAGGACTCAGCCCTGTCTCCACTAGGCTGAAGATGCTAACAGCTTTACTGAAAAATTAAAATTAGTAATAATCCTGTCCCCACAAGAGCTTTGTTCTGAGCACAAATGGCAGCAACACATTAGGAGCCGATGATTAGCAGATTTGAGGAAGGCCCTCTAGAAATTTTTCCAAATCATGGATTTCCCATTGGAATCTTCATTTTAAAATCTAAGTACATTTTTCTCCTAATGAACCAGATCCACCGGCATTAAAATACATCCCCTGTACATACTCAGAGATAGACTGCTTCTTCCAGGCCACTAGAGCAATATTTGATGAGTTATGACCCAGGCTATGGGAGGACATTACTCACACAGAGTCCCTGAAAGCATCTATTCGGTTGCACAGGCTCTGAAGTTACAGCTTAAAGTAAAATCTTCAAAAGCCTCTTTTAAAAAGCAGCTAAATGACACCACCAGGCATTTTAAATCAACCCACATTCATTTGAACTTCAAGTGGTCAAATTTGGTGTGAGAAACAGCAACACCTTTTTCTTAATGGTTGGCCTCAACCTCAATGCCACATTCACCCACTTTCTGGTCGTTTCCATGGACATGTTGTAAATGTCTGCTTCTGGGGCACTAATGAATCCACTACTTCAGCTCTGTGGTTATAACTGAGTTAATTATGATATATGAGAGGCAGGGTCCTTGAGAATGCCCCAGGCAGAGAGCTTTGTAAATCTCAGATTCATTTCTGTATGTAAATAGTGCCCGTTCCACGTTCCTATAAAACCACAAAACTATTGATCATTTTCATTGGCATCACTTTCATTCTAATAGTCTCAGACTGATATTAAATGTATAATTAAATGACTGCCCAATTGTTTGGTCTCAGATAATGGTAATAGCTTACACTTACAGAGGCTTTATTATGGTCTTCTCACCAGGCTCAGCTATTTATGAGTATTATCCAACTGGATACTACAAGCTTTGCGGTTTTACAAAAGCTTCATGAAGGTTCAGTAATTTGTCTAAAATCTCACAGCTCAGGATTGTGAAGCTAGAACTAAATTCAGGTCTGTCTGATTTCAGAGCCTGAATTCTTAATCCCACCAGGATCCCACCACATATGCCACAAAATTTCATCAAAAATTGGAACTCTGAATTTTCTTCTTTAAGCCCTCCAAGACCAACCACAATTGTGACACTGAACAGATGATAGATTTTTCTCCTTAAAATGTCATTCCTTCTTTTCTTCTCTTCCCTTTAGTTTCCTTTCATCTTACAAAATTTTCGACCCATTTTAAATGCCAAGAGCCTCAATCCTTCATCACAGAATGTCTCTGACATACATGTCCATTAGTGTATATAAGACATTAGAAAAATTAAAGCAAGTCTTTACAAAATGTGCATATTCTTTATAGAAAGAATGGGTTGTGATTCTTCTCAAGTCTCAAAAATGTTTTCTAAAGAAGTGAACGCTATTTTATAAACAAAACAGAAATAAAAGCAATTAAATTGAACAAAGCAATTAAATTTGTCATACAAACTGGTCAATTTGTATTAATAGTCCCTTCTTGATCACCCATGCTTGAATAATCTAATATAAACTTAATTTAGGCTGGGTAACTTTTTATTATACTGTTGACTTAACTGTTCACTTTTCAGTCCTTCAAAATATTAACATGTGAGCAGTAGTTCATTTTTCATGCCATTAAAAGATAGAAAACTATACATCGGTATGGGATTGTTGCATACAATATTGTTAAAAACTTCCACACTTTCAGTCTAGTAAGGTGTTATAATTAACTTCATCATGGGACAACATTTAATATTCTTTCGTACATCAGTATATCTGAATGGCAGGGTTGCTTTAAGAACGCTGTTGTAAAAACAGGGCATGGCCACTACATAATGTAAATATGAAATAAGGTTTTGAGGGGAAATTTATAGGCAAAGAGCTGGAGAGGCATAAGTGCCTGCTTTGAGGCCATCTTGAGTCATAACCAGACATGCCATGCAAAGTACGCCAAACCGAGGGCCCTGAGCCTATGCTACCTCACATAGTTACAGAGGCATTGAAAGGGCCAGGCGAGATCTAGACACAATGATACAGTGGGAACTCCATTTGAAGATGAGATGGCCTGCTTAAAGGGGGACTCCCCTGGGCAGACTCTGGAAAGGCCTACTCTTCCCTGCAGCTGTCTTGGACCCTAGAGCCGCTTCTTTCTAAACTATTCAATTAGGGAAAGGAATGAGCTACCAGATGTCTCCAGGTTTATATCTTTTCAGGATCTGAAGGAATATTTTTAGCATATCTTGATTTCAAATAGGAAAAATTTCAAATATGTTAAAGGACACAGTAGCCAACTTGAAAGTGCTCCCAATGGGCAAATTTAAGGTGACTTGAGCAACAACAACAAAGGATAGTACAGTTGACCCTCGAACAACAGGTTTGAGCTGTGAGGCTCCAGTTACACACAGACTTTCCCATAAACAGACGAGGTAGATTTACTGTATTGATAAACACAGCACAGAATCACAAAAGGATTCTCTCTTCCTTGTGATTTTCTTTTCTCCAGCTGACTCTAGTTTAAAAAATACAGTATATAATATACATAATAACAAAATATGCATTGATGGACTATTACATTATTAGTAAGGCCCCTGGTCAGAGGCAGGCTGCTATTTTTTTTTACCTACTAGTCTGTTATTAGTTAAGTTTTGGGGGTGTCAAAAGTTACATGTGGATTTTCAACTGCATGGAGGTTGGCACCCCACGCTCCATACTATTCAAGGTCAACTGTGATTATAACCCAAGGACTGAAATAAGAATCCAAGAATTCATGGTGAAGAAAACACATACATATACACACAGAGTGAAAACTCTTCCTTACAGTAGATTCACTAAAGAACGGTAAATGAAAAAAAATTCTTGAGACTAGAAAATCTATTTGGCAAACACTTCGTAACAATTGCTTCAGACAAGAATCATCAAAAAAATGCTACAATGTGTGGGTGAAAATTTGATGAGACAAGATAATAAGAGTCCTAAAGTTCCTCTCCAATAGATTCGCATAAATTCTAATGGGGAAAAAGAGTAACTTGGTGGGGAAACCTGTCAAACATCTCCTTCAGCAAGTGATTAAAGTTAAAAATAGCAGCAGTGGGGTGAATTCATAACAGTGCCTATCATAATATACGGAAAAGGACACAGCAGCCCTGCTGTGGTGTTCTTGCCAAAAACACACAACCTAAATTGAATAATGAGGAAACATCAGGAAAATGTAATTGAGTGAAGTTCTACAAAATAACTGGTCAATGGGGAATAAAAGAAACCAAACTCCTGCCATTTGCAGCAACATTGATGGACCAAGCTGGTATTATATTCAGTGAAATAAGTCAGAGGGAGAAAAATAAACACTAATATTTCAGTCTTATATGGTGCATCAAGAAACAAAACAAATTAATAAACTAAATAAAGCAAAAAAAACTTTTAGACTCCAAGACCAAATGAGTGGTTACCAGAAGCCACTGGGGAAGGGACGGGAAGGAGGAAGAGGGTTGGGTCAAGTAAATAAAAGGGGTCACTTGTATGGGTAAGGATGGAATTAGACTCTTATTGGCGAGCTTAATATGGCATGTACATTTATTTATTTATAATGATGCACACCTAAAACTTACATAACGTTAAAATGAAATGTTACTTCAATATAATTTTCTTTAATGTAAGTTATTATTAAATCATTGCTCCAGGGCTTTTCTGAAGTTCTCTTGGACTTATATACTGGGACTTCTCAGCTCAGAACAGGCTAGGGGGCTAGGGGTCCAGGAACGGTGGGTGGTGCTCATACCTGCTCTGGCTTCACGAGCTCTTGGTGTGTTTTTTTGTTTGTTTTTTTAACTATTTATTTTTATTCCTTTTTTGGTCAAGAGAAATTTTTGTGTCATTAATTTTTTTTTTATTGAAGCAGCGTTGGTTTATAACATTACACAAGTTTCAGGTGCACAGCATTGTATCCCAACGTCTGTATATACTATGTTATGATCTCCACTGGGGAACTTTTAAAGTTTGTTTTCCTTTCACTCAAGACTACCAGGGAGAGAAGCAAAAAGTGGTGGAATTGGTCCGTGGTGAAATGCATGCCATCGAGCCATCTGCCAAGACACTTCGCAAATGCATTATTGAGACAAAGCAAAGCATTAAACAACTGTCCAGAGCAAGACATTCGGGGTGAGACTTCAAAGGCGTCAGGTTAACATAATCTCAAGAAGAATATTCCCTTCACCTTCAGAGTCTTCTTGTCTATTGTACATATAATGTCTAGGCTTTTTGTAGTATTTACCAGAGGGATGGAAGGAAGTATGTAGTCCACAATCTCGGAATCAGAAGTCTTCTAGAAACTACTTTTAAACCAGAAAATTATGTGTTTAAAGCACCTAGTGACTAACATGCATCTTAAAAGCATATACAAGGGAGTGAAAGTCTTGTTTTCTGACAAGAAGGCCTATAATTACACAGCTTTCCACAGAGCAGTAGGATATCCATAATAAACCATTTCATTAAAAAATGCTAAATACTTACATTGACTCTTGCTTAATTTAAATACTAACATATGGTTATAGTCCGTCTTGGGCATACTGACGGTAACTAATTTAAACATTACTATTCATGTTTTTTTCTTGGAACAGAAGGAACAAGCTGCTGTTCTTTAGATTTCACAAGTGTGAAGATCTGAGCAGGCAGTCCCCGTGTCCACTTTCCCACCACCTCCACACTCTGACTCTAGACCACCCCCCCCCCAAAAGACACAGAGTCCTTCACTGGTTGCCCACACAACAGCAAACAAAAATCTAAAAAGGATCTTGGCCTTCCCTCCTACCTGCATAGCAGTACAGAATAATCCTGAATCCTGAATCAGACCTTTCACCAGAAAGGATTTTAATGGAGCAGTTGTTAATGTTTACTGTATATTAGTTAAAAATACTGTATCAATGTTAGCTTCTTGATTTTGATCCTCATACTAGAATTTTCTTTACCTCTTTGTGGTGAAATAAAACAAAAATATAGAAAAACACACGTAACAAATATAGAACTTAATGAATATTATAAATCTGACACTCTTGTAAACCACGCTCCACGTCAAGAAATCACTTTTGCCAGCCATTCCAGAAGCCCATCCACATGCCCCACCCCAGGTCAGGCTCCTCCTCCCTGGCTCCCTCCAAAAGTAAGCTCTATCATCCCTTATTATTACTACCTCGTATTTCTTTTTGTTTTATTGAGACTTGGAATCAGCATAAGTGAAAGAGCAGTCTCTCAGCCCACCTGTGTTTAGCTATGCAGCAGCCAAAAGAATCCTGTTCTCTAAGGTTGACATTAGGATTTGGTGCCAAAGTTACAATAAGTGTACAGACTTGCCCACAAGTTTCTAGAAGCATTAGTAGGTTGCCACAAGCCAAAGGTTATCTGTGTCAGGGACTTCTGATCAAATACTACTATCTTATTTTCACGCATGATTCTAGATTCTTTTTTTTTTTTTAAAGATTTATTTTTTATTTATACATACAAGCTGGGGCACAGGCCAGAGGCGTGGGGCGGCGAGAGGGTCCACCAGAGACAGAGCGGGAAGCAGAACAGGCAGATCAGAAATACACTGCTGAGGGGAGCAGCGGGCGAGGCAGGAGAGGTCTGCCCCACCATGTGGGAATCTCCCCGGCCGGGCGTCGAACTCGCGTCGCCGCTGCCAACAGCTCCACAGCGCAGCGCTCAACCGCTGCGCCACCGGGGAGGCCCCTGATTCTAGATTCTTACCTTTCTAAAATAAGGAACTTTGTGTTAAAAGTTGTACTCTCTAGCATATGAAAGTTCTTAATACCTAATTGCTTCTCATTAGCATAAAATATTGGATAACCAAAACCATTTCATGTCTGAAGTTAGAATTACTTTTTTTAAATATTGCATTTATCTAACTGGATTAATGATCTCAGGGTTTTTTAAGAGTGAAAAATAAAAAGCTGAGGCCCTGGGAGCTGAGGCTGAGGGGGGCCTGTCTGTATTTCCGTGGATTGATTCCAGTGGGGGTGACGTTCATCACCAACAGCCTGAGGTGATGGTTTAGCTTTTAGTAAGAAACTAGCGATATCGCTGATGGTGCCATTGATCTGCTCACGCCAACCTCAGACTATTCTTTACTTCTTAATAATAGTTCCTTTACTCCTTTCTTAGGAAGAATTGATTTTTCAGTTAGTCCTTATGAGTCACAGAAGAAAGAATATGAAGATTTTGCCTTTAGAAGATGAAAGATCATGAAGAGAATGTGGAATTAAAATGGACCCTTCTTTTTAATATGATATCCTTCCTGAAAAATCAATATGGCTAAAAAATGAAAGAGCACACCCCCTAAAGTTACTGCAAATCTATCTAGCAAATCTAAATCAGAGAGAAAATATTTAAGTTCACTTTATCTAAACCAGGGGTGGGGGTGGGGGTGGGAAAGACACCAATAAAGTTCTCTACAAGGGAGAAAGAAACATGAAGCTTCCTGAGGTTCTTTGCAGCTACGTATATTCATGATGGCTTTCCGGCCTGCCCTAGTGGGTGCTGAGGAGGAGAAGGAGGAGGAGCAGGAGTCGCATTAGTGATAGTGGTAGCTGCTAATACTGGGGTGTTTACTATGTACCCGGACCTGTGCAAGGTCTTGACATTTACTTTAACCCTTAAGAAAATTTCTCTGAGGGCCTCCCTGGTGGCGCAGCGGTTGAGCGCTGCGCTGTGGAGCTGACGGCAGCCGCGATGTGAGTTTGATGCCCGGCCGGGGAGAATCCCACATGGTGCCGCAGACCTCTCCTGCCTCGCCCGCTGCTCCCCTCAGCAGTGTATCTCTGATCTGCCTGTCCTGCTCCCCACTCTGTCTCTGGTGAACCCTCTCGCCGACCCCCGCCTCTGGCCTGTACCCAGCTTCTATGTATAAATAAATCAATCTTTTTTTTTAAAAAAAAAGAAAATTTCTCTGAGATAAATAATTACTGTTATTCTTCTTCTTCCCCTTTCGCACATAGGAACTTAAGGCTTACAAAATAGAAATAACTTGCCTACGGTCACATAATTAAAAAGTGGTCAGGCCGAGTTTGATTGAATCCAGGCATGGATTGAAACACACAGGCTCAGAATTTTTGGACTGAGTGATCTTTACATGGTCTCTAATCCAATCCCTTGTTTTACTGATTAAAGGGACAGTGCATCAGAGGACAAATACAGTTGGAGTTAGGGGAAGAGCAGGGCAAGAAGTCAAATCTCTTCACTTCCAGATTGGCGTCCATTACACTATACGAAGCCAAGAGAACAGCCCCTTTCCCTTTGGGATAGATCCCATATTCCAACTGCAACAATGGAAAACGAGATGCTGCCATGCACAACACCACCAAGCACACACACACATTCGTGAAGTAGCTCCATTGGCTAAATGAAGCAACCAGGGAGTGTGGGGTTCTTCCCCCCACCCACTCTTTCGAGTGACGCCATAGAGCGGAGGCAGAACCACCCCAGGCCAGGCAGCACTGGGGAAAATCAAGGGACTGGAGGAAACAGACATGAGAAGGACCAAGGACAGAATTTGAGTGGTCCAAGGAAATGCCATCAGTAACAACTGAGAAGTTGAGAAGTCAAGACATCCAGAGCCTTCCAGTTCTGCAGAGTACACAGGAAGTATCTGGAAACCAAAGCCCAAAAGCAAGGATTTGGAAGGAGAAAACAACTTTATGGGAAGAAAGAAAGAAAACCAAGGAGTCAAGGTGGAACCAGAGCCTCATGCCTCAATCTCCCAGCTCCAGGAAGAGGACAACCACTGCATGCATACAGATATGTCTCCCCATCGTTTCAATATAAAAGTTTTCAGACATACAGAAGAATTGAAATAATTGTGCAACCCGCACCTGTGTGCTCCCATCTAAATTTGATGACAGTTCACTAATTTGATGATTATGTGTTTTATAACATATTCATCCCTCTCTCCATC
Organism: Scalopus aquaticus; assembly: GCA_004024925.1. NCBI lineage: Eukaryota > Metazoa > Chordata > Mammalia > Eulipotyphla > Talpidae > Scalopus > Scalopus aquaticus. Next base: position 27,328 of record PVIJ01000684.1, on the reverse strand, counting down.
CCTCTATGCATCCATTGATCTTATTTTTGTCCCATTTCAAAGTGAGTTGCAGACATTAGTATACCTCACTCCTAAACACACCAAAATGCATAGCATCAATTAGAGTTCAAATATTTGTTTGTGGCTCTTTACTCATTTGATATAAACTTTACACACCGTAAAATACACAAATTTTAATTCACTTGTTGTATATTGACAAATGCATATACCTGTCTAAGCCAAACACTATCACTACCCTATAAAGTTCCCTCAACTACTCTCCTGTCAGTTCCCATCCCTTGCATCAGAGGCAATCACTGTTCAGATATTTTTTCACTGAAGATCAGTTTTGCCTATTCTCAAACTTTTTAGAAAACAAAGTCATACTTTACACACTCTTTCGTAGGTTTCTTTTAGTCAGCCTACCGTTTATGAGCTGCATGTGTGTTTTTGAGTACCAGCAGTTCATTCCTTCTTCTTGCTGAGTAATATTCCCCAGTGTGTTTATTCTCTTCTTGTTCATTCTCTTCTTGAAGAAACTTCAGATGTTTCCAGCATTTGGCTATTATGAATTAAACTGATATGAATATTCTGGTACAAGTCTCTGGGTAGACATAGTTTCCCTAAGGTAAATTGCTAGGAGTGAAATTCAGGATCATCAGGTGGGTAGATGTATACTTAATTTATTAAGAAACTGCCAGATTCCTCCCTCCCCGCCAAAGTAACAGTATCACTTTACACTTCCAGCAGCAAAGATTTTAAGAGAGTTTTTGTTTTTCTACATGCTCAGCAACCAACTTTGATGTCACCAGTTTTTATAATTTTAGTCATTCTGGTGACTAAAATGTGTTTACATAAATTTTCATCCATTTTCTTCTCCCATGGAGGAGAAAGCGTTAACTTTTTCCATGTTTACTTTAATACAACAGTATTAACTGGGCACTTATGTGCTAGATGCTGAGCTAAGCACATGCCCCCATGGTTTAGGAGCTTCTTTCTTTATTAATATTATTTTACCGATGAAGCGACTGAGACTTGGTAACTCCATTGAGGCCACACATCAAGTCAGTGGTCGCACCTGTTCATGACACTCCAAAGTCCATGGCCATAACCTCTCTGCGACAGCACACCCCAAAGTTGGTGCTAGGACTGGAAAAGTTTTCACATTTGGAGCTACTACCCCTGCTTTCTTCTGCATAATTAAGTCTGTATTGCCCATCGATGAGAAGACTGTATAAAAAGCAGTGATTGTGTTTCTGCTGCAAAGTCAGTGGCACTCATACCACTGCCACTGATGTCAGGGGCAAAATGTCAATAGACAAACATGCACCTAGAAACAGATGAACTATGATAAGTAACTGCTGTGACTTCAGGAAGTACCAGGACCTACCTCCTTTGAGTCTACCCAGGCTCTAGAAGAGTGGATTCGGTTGTCATTTAAGGAATCACTTGTACATGAAAGTGAAGATTATCCTTAAAATTTTCCCTTTTCTGTTATAATGGAAATAAACTTAAGTTGAAACTTAAAAACGAATACCAGTGCATAGTGCTAGAAATAACAGTGGACCTTAATTAGAGTTTTCTTTACTCTTCTATTGAGAAAGAGAATATTTTTCACTTAAGGGGATACTTTCAAAATGTGGTTTCTAGTGGCAGCCTCAAAAAACATTGATGACTGGAATTTCTGCAATAAAATGCCGTGAAATTTGCATCTACCAGTACATATGTAAATATATTATCAGCTACTCCAAGTTTCCAAGTAATCAAAGGAAACAACTCTCATCAAAGCAAATTAAAGATTTATACTTCTTGAAAACAGAAGTACAAACAGTGCCCTAAGTGATGCATTCAAAACCTCACCTTGTGTTCACCTACGGCTGGCATTAGTCTGCTTTCCATCTTTGACCTTACCATAAAATGTAGTTTACTTCATTGTTGTATCTCATTTTTATTAATTTATGTTTTCCAAGTACACTGACTAAATCAGATTCCACTTTATTCATAACCAAGAAGTTAGCATCAAATGATAAAATTAGTGTCTGTGGCCAAAAACTAGTAGATACCAGATCCATAGCCCCATCTTTTGCGTACCCTATTAAACCACTCTCTTTCCATTTGTACTTCAATTCCCTTCATTCATTTCTATTAACTTATTCAATCAAAATGAGCTGAGCTTCTCTGATGGACGCCCGGAATAGTGACAGCTCAAAAGCAAAGCTTTTCTCCTCTTTTAGTCCCTTTACCATCTTTTCAACTTACACGAGAACCCAGAGGCCTAAAAAAAAAAAAATTTTAAATAAAGCACAACATTTTTTAAAAGTGTGATTATTCTAAAACATTTGCTTCAGCGAGAAAAATCAGTCCTTTCATAATGGATAATTTTCTCAAGTTACATATCTCTGGTTCTGTATTCAATTTCTTTGATTTTATGTGTATGATACAGTGCTGATGTGGGCAACTACTGGAAATAGTGATATTCAAGAGGCTGATCACCCAATTACTTGGAGATATTTCCTGGGCAATTAATCAAGAGGAATAATTTCTGACATTCCATTGAATTTAATGCACTGGCTTACATTCTAAATGGTCAGCAAATAACCACATTCTGAAGTATAAATAGGAACGTTTCTGAGGCTGTGAACTTTAAGTCTTGCCCTCACTGTTCCTTCTCTCTGAACCTCAGCTTACCTTTAATAAATGCAGAGCCTCTACCACCTTAAAAAGCAGAGTCGAAGACTGGTGAACCCTCTCACTACCCCACGCCTCTGGCCTGTACCCCAGCTTGTATGCATAAATAAATAAATCTTAAAAAAAAAAAGCAGAGTAGAAGAATAGCTGAAGTGTTTTCAGAAGATTAGTACTAGGTCAGTCTGTTTGATTTATTATGAACAGTGATAATCTTATATCTCTGAATTGAGAAAATTAGGTATATACAACAATAGCAAATGACTTTTAAGTGTTGTTTTATCCTGAGAAACTTGAGTTTGCATATATCATGTTCAGATTTCTGCTGTTATACAAGCAAAAAACCTACAAAGAAGGATCAATTATATTATTTGCATGCAATCTAATTTCTACCAAGCACTTTACAATATTCAAATGAAAGAAAAGTGTCAAAGAAAATTATCAAAGCAATCAAATAAATTAAATTGCTAATTGAAGATTTCTTTAAGCTAGGAAAAAATCAATGCTGTTAAAGAATGACACAGAAGAAGAATTGCAAATTTAAGGTCTGTCATTTGGGAATGTTTTTCATACAACTCAAAGTTGATATACTGGTCATTAAACACTGCCACTAAAGTCAAGATTTTATTCTTTTTTTCTTTATCACAAGCAAGCAATGAAGCTAAATAAATAAATAAATAAATAAGGAGTTATGTCAAGTCTCTCAGCACTGTGCTGCTTAAAAATGAAACTGAAATCTGACTTAATTATGTATAATAGAGGGACTTTAAACAGACCACACAGTTATCTGTCCCTTCAAGTTTGGGTCTGCAGGGAACTGGGGTCTCCCTTCTGTAATATTACCACAAACGTAGTGACTTGAAGCAACACAAATTTATAATCTTACCCTTTGGCGACATCTCAGTAGGCTAAACCCCAGGTGTCAGCAGGTTTGGTCCTCTGGAGGCTCTAGAGGAGAATCGACTTCCTTGCCTTTTCTAGCTTCCAGAAGCCGCCTGCATTCCTCTGCATCACTCCAGCCTCTGCTGCTGTCGTCAGGTCTTCTCTAGCTTGCCTGCCTCCTCTTTCACCTACAGAGACCCTGGTGCTTACCTTAGGTCACCTGGAGAATCCAAGACACCCTCCCCATGTGAAGGTCCCTAATTTGATCACATCCCTTTTGCACAGTCCTTTCAGTCTTGGAAAGGAAGAGCTTCCTAGTTTCCAGGGATTAGGTGCGGACATCCCGGGGGGAAGTGGTCATTATTCTGGTGACCACACCAGAGGAGAACCTGGCAGCTGAGCTCCAAGGGCACAGCAGAGGAAAGGGTGCCTGTTGTTCTCGAGTGACCAGAAGACGAGGGCAACGTGAGTGAGAGGAGGTTACTCAGTCAGTGTGAAGGCCAGACAGGTCTCAGAGAAGAGCCGTCGAATGTGGCCACATGTCGAATGTGGCTCCCTCTAGGAGCAAGCAACAAGCTAGGCCAGTGCCAGGCCATCTAAGGCTGGGGCTGCTCCATGGGGTATTTGTTCTCAGTCTCCAATGTTAAAAAAAGAAAAAAGAAATAGAAAGAAAGCTTGTAGAAAAATTTATAGCACTTTGACAGAGCAATTTTATGACTAGAGAATGTTATCATTTGAATGATCATTTTATATTTTAAAATATGAACTCATTTGTATTTTGTGTATCTTTTCTTTCCACTTCATTTTCCTAGCAATTTATTTGCATTGTGCATTTTTAGAAGTATCTGTCCAAAGCAGATTGGAAATTGTTGTTCACTTTCTCTTTCTCTTTCTTTCACAAAAATAAAACAAAGACCACCTTGCTCTTCCCCACCACTGGTTCTTCAAGGAGTTTGAGTTCGAGGAGAGCGCCACGTACACAAGGGAGATCCCGGTAAATGTTGCCTTGCAAGATCCAAGGAGCCAGAATCAGCTGTAAACACCCGGTCACACCAGTGAGTCCCACCCAACGCCCACCTGCCAGAGGTAAGAACCCTCCCCTTGCAGGCTCCTCCCCCAGAGGGCAGGCCCATCATCCTTCCCAGTTACCTCCAGAGGGCAGAAGGGAGGCTCAACTTTAAACAAGCTCGGAGTTCTTTATTATTACAAGACTAGGCCTTTGAATTACTGAAACTGAGAATGTACTCTGTGATTAAAAATGAACACAGAACTTTTCTTACTGTACAACTGTGACCAGAAAAGCCATGGTGTCAGCTCAGGTTTCAAGGACAAGCCAAAAACAAGCTCCGAAAAAACATTGTGCAGGTAATAAAAATAGAACAACTCATGATTGTTCAACCTAATAATTATGTATCTCCTCGAGAGGAGGCAAGTCTTAATACAGAGTCACTGAGGTAATGATTTGAGGCAGTATTTCTCAACCTAAGTTCTATTGTCTATAAAGCTGGATAATTCGTTGGGGGGCGGGGTGTGTGTGTGTGTGTGTGTGTGTGTGTGTGTGTGTGTATGCAAGCGCCTGGAGTGGGAAGAGGGGTTGTACTGTGCATTATAGGATTTAGCATCATGTCTCATCTCTAACCTCTAGTGCTCCCACCAAGAGCTATACAACCCAAAATGTTCTAGACACTGGCATCACCCAGAGGGGAGCGTCCACGGCATCCACTCTCATTCCATCCGCCCTGAATTATTCTGAACCCCAAGTCTTTGCCCTGCAGTTCCCTTTCATTTTCTGTTTCTTTCACCACCCTTTTGTCTACCGGAAAACTCCTACTCAACTTTCAGTTTCAACTCAAGCATTCAATACTTGGAAATCCTTCCTGGACTGACTCAGCAGTATTTAAGTGTTCTTTCTGCCATGATCCCAGATAACAGGGAGCCTATCTTTAATGTTGTGCCTGCCTCTTTGTGTTTAATTATTTCTTACTAGGCTTTTTTCTCTGCTAGACCTTGAGGTTATTGACTGTAAAACCTGGACAGGTCGTTCACCATAAGAAGTTCATGCTGTAGTTTATAAAGGACTTTGCATTCCTCTCATCAGGCTACACTGCTTGCCTCGCATTCAACTCTCATGCCACACAGAGCTTCATTCAGCTCTAATTTTCATGTTTTCTCCCAACTCACCTTCCGGTCTTTTCTCCTGGTCGCAATGCCCTTTGTAATCCTCCTTCCCAGAATGCCCTCATCTAAATGTTCCTTCTTCTAAAAACTTAACCTGAACCTCAAGACATAGGGACATCCCTCCATTTTATTCTTCCAAGGCAGCCTATGCTTCTTTTTGCTTATGTTACAGTTTAGTGTGACTCACGTGCCACCACACTCAGGTATAAGAGATGTGCTATTATTTTAATTTTCTAAGTAAAATTAAATCTAATTCTGAACTCCCCACTCACCAGTGTGGCGAAAAATAAAAAGCCCTATTTTGACAAGTCTATTAGGATACAAAATTCCAGAGGCATCTGGAGTTCCTAGGACTTGGAGTAAGGGCCACTGGTCTTTAAGCCACTGTGCTCCATGATCACTGCTGAGATACTTATTGTCTACTTTGTGGTCCATTCAAATATAGAAGAATCTGGTACTTGGTGCTAGGTTTATGGTTCCATCCATGAGAATGCCATGGCACCCAGGATTCGATCACCCTATAGGCAGGGACCAAGGCAAGAATAAAATGGAGGCCTACGTATTGTGCAAATATTTTCAAAGTTACAAACCAAATCAATAATCTATTGCTCTGTGCTGACAAATATACCTTCCTAATTTCCTGGAAGGCCACTCCCAAATGAAGAATTCCTGGATTCCTCTGTGTTCCAGGCTAGAATATCTTGGTTTAGTGATAACAAGTCCTTATCCTATAGCCCCAGCTGCATCACACACTGTGAGGGGCCTCACGTGTACCTGTGTGGGCTCTCCAGCTTGCAGAACCAAGTTGTGTCCATACCCCTATGAATAGTCATCCTTTGGTGAACCATTGGGCTTAGGCATATACTCAACCAAAGGCACAATAGGTTGGACCTAAGGAGACTCCAGAAAGCCAGCTGTTTGGATTGAGAATTTTGGGCCCCAGGCACCCAGAATGTGTTCTAAACAAGAGGATTCAGGATCTAGGTGTACTTACTGTGTTTGCTGCACAGAAACTTCACCTTGGCAGAGCAAGAGTAACTGAAGAAGGGCCAGAGCAGAGCTCTACAAAGCATGAAATCCAAAGGAGGGGCCTCTCTTAGCTCGATCTAAGACAAAACCTAAGCTCAGCTTCTTAGACTTTACTGAATGTAATTTGTCATTACACATCAGTAAGAGGCATCAGGAAATAAACTTACGCTATATGATAAATCAATTGAGAGTTATACTATCAGTACTAATTCAAGTCATACTGATGTATGGAAGTCAAGTGAAAGGACCATAGGATGTGGTTAAGCTAATAAACAAAATCAGTGTTTCCTGGGGTTTTATAAAGTATATTAACAGGTTTACTAGGAAAAAAAAAACTACCCTGTAATGAGATATTTGAAATATATATTTTAAAGTAAACTTTTCTTTAATGTAAATCTTTTCAGAGTCTTTAATATAAAATGTAGTCTGTGAAGTTTCAAAAATGCCAAAAAAGTAGGTGATATTTATCACACATGCATGACTGTGGTGAGGGGGAGAAGGAAAGGTGTAGCCTGCACACACATGCATAATGCATGTCTTAATACTAGAATTTTTTTTTAAATGCTATAAATCAAAATTTAAACCACCACTGTATCTGTCAGAATTCTTCAGTAAAAGTGAAAGAAACTACATATAACTAACATGAGGAACAAAGGTATTAAATGGAAAATTATCATGGGAAACTTCAAAGACTAGGCTTGGAAAACAAACAGTCTGAGCAGAAGAAACCACAAAAGAAATAACCCAATTCTTGTTCTACAAATACAGAAATAAATTAATTTTCAAGCAATTCTACTTCCTGATGTCATAGGAAATGCTCACAAATAAGTGAGAAGAAAAAACAAAACCAGTATGCAAAAGATTATGAGCCAAATTCTATCAAAAAGGGAAGAGGGATATACAGAAACAATTGCAAAAGGAAATACAACAAAATGTTAACAATACTTTTCTTCTGAGTGATAAAGTTATAGGTAATTTTTATTTTATTTATGTACATGAATTACAATTGTTATTATAAAAATAAATATTTTAAAACTACTTCCAAATCTAGTGCCAAAATATTGTGGCAAGTCTATGTTTAAAACTTTCAAATCCTTTCTGATTTCATAAACTTTGATAATGAAGTTTTTGAATTGTCAGATGATCATTGAAGTTTCATATTACTTGAGAATTTTTGACACAATAATCATTTTTTAAAAATCTTTCTTGCCATTTACATGCATAAGGAGGACATTATATAGAAATCAGAAGTTCCAATAAATTACTGGTATTAGTGTATACCAAATCCGTATTGTTGGTAGTTAATATAATCACCATTAGTTGACACTATTGGTAGGATCTTGTAAATTGGAACTCTAGGTAATGTTTACATATAACTTCAGATAAGACCACTTCTTAAGAAATTTCATTTTTTCCAAAAAAAAATTAGCTCTTTATTGAAATAGCAACATAAATATTAATAAATTTATTATTTATTAAAAGGAAATCAGGATTAACAATAACAAAAACCTCACAACACTATCCTATATAATGCCAAAGATGAAATAAAACAGTAATTAAAATTAATTATTTTTAAATAGCATCAATTAAGAGACTACATACCAAAACCTTTTAGATGCAGTCAAAGGTGTTCTTATAGCCTTATGTGTCCTATTATTAAAAAAGAAATAAAAATAAATGAACTAAATCACCAATTACAAAGAAACATTTAGAGGACAACAAAATAAAAATAAAGAATTAATAAAGATTAAAAGTTATATTAATAGACTATAGAAATAGAAAAATATAATTTATAAAATAACAAGTGTTTGTTCCTTAAAAGATTGACAAATCTAATAAGAAAAAAATATGTAACTAAAAAGATTAGAAATGAAAAAGGAGTTATACCTATGAATGTAAAGACTATGTAGAAGCTAGCTGACAAATTTTAAATTTCTATGAAAATGTATGATTTTCTTTAAAAATGTTATTCTAAAAATTGATACTCAGGAAATAGTAATTAGCCTGTTTAGGCCACAGTCATAGAGAAAAATTTTAATGTTTCCAGAGAAATATCTTTCACTCACCTATACAGAAGAAAAAGTTAGTGCCTACATAACGCTATGGGTGAGTTTTTCAAACTTGCAAAGAATAGGCAAGTCCTATACTATATACTAATCTACAGCATAGAACAAGGTTTTCTAAAGTTGATAAAAATAAAATTAAAAATGTAAAACTACAAACCAATCTTATTCATGAGTATAAATGCAACTCTCTTAAACAAAATTTAAGGAGCCGAATGCAATATTATTACACCGAAAGAAGGAAAAATACCACCATGCAGAAATAATCCAATATTGAGAAGCCTACTAATACAATGTAGGGAGTAAGTCAATGTAGGTACAATGTAGGTACAATGTAGGTCAAGGGAGTAAAACTATATGATCATCTCTAGTTGAACAGAATATGTGTAATATAATTCAACAGCAATTTCCAATAAAATGCTTAGTATAATTGAAAAAGGAAACCATTTTCTTAACCTGATAAAGACCTCTATTTCAATCTTACAGCTAATGTTTAACAGTTGGTGAAATATTAGTTGCATTCCTTAAAAAGGAATAAGACCAAATTAATACTATCATTCATTTAACATATGAGGTATAAATATTGTGAAGGAAGAGATAAAAATTATCATTTATTACACTTAAAATGATTGTCTATTTAAAAGAGAAACAACTACCAGGATTAATGGAGAGGTCAGAAAAGTTACCAATACAAAAATCAATTGCTAGACCCCCACAGGAGGAATCATTCATAAAATAGGAGAAAATGACCCCCCAAAAAGAGATGAAATATCTAATAATACAATTAATAAGAAATATGCAGGACCTACAAAATTACTGAGAAGTATATAGCAAATCTTTAATGACCTTAACATGTGACAAGTTCCTGAATGGGAAACTCAATTATTACAAAGATGACAGTTATTCCCTAATTAATCTATTATATTAAAGTGATTCTAAAGAAAGTGCCAATAGAATTTATTTTGGAACTTGACCAATATATAACTAAAGTTTATCTGGAAGAATAAACACACACAATATAACTAAAAAATACTTTGAAAAAGAAGAATGACATTTACTCCATTAAGTTATCACACAATAAAACATATTATAAAATGACAATAATTAAAACAGCATGGTTCAGAAATAAAGGATACCAAAAATGAAACAAATAATAAATTCAAAAAACACTCCAAGTATGTGTAAGAATTTAATATTTGACAAAGGCAGAATTTTCAGAATGGTGGGAGAGGAAATTTTCAATAAGTGATGATGCAACAACTAAATAAATATTTAGACCCTTAATCACATCTATATCAAAAATAAATTCCACTCAATTTCTTTTAAAGTAAAGATTTAAATCTAAAAAAATTAAACATAGAAAAATATTTATATAACATTGATATGAATACAACTTTTAAAACATATCACCAAAGGCAGAAATCATAAAGGAAAAGATTCATCTAAATGAAAAATGTAATATTTCTGTATAACAGACTTCATGAATTAAGTTGGTATATATATGAGAAGTGGAAAAATATATGTAACATATGGAAAAAACCAATGGTTACTGGTTTTAAAATAGAAAGATAAAATAAAAAGTGAATTTCCAACAGAAAAATTAGCAAATGTGTTCATCCATTCCTACAACAGATATTTACTCTGCAATATGTGCCATGTGTTGTGCTAGGAGTTGGAAATACAATGCTCAAGAATCTGAACATCCAGATACAATCTCTTCCCTCTTCATTCCAGTGTGGGAAAAAGAAACACACAAACAGTAAACAAACAGTTACAGTTGAAATAGGGATCGGAGTAATGAAGAAAACGAAGTGAGATTTCGAACAGGAGGTAAGAGATGAAAGTGACCTTCAATCAGATGCTCTGGGCAGGCTTTTCTCAAGATGTTGTATTTCAGCAGTTATCTAAACAATACAATTATTGTGGGGGAGAGGGTAGCCAAGATGAGCAGCTTAAGCAGAAATAACACATTTACCAAGTCCCCGAGGTGCAGAAGAGATCTTGGGTATTGGCAGGTGGCTGCATCACAATGGACAGTAACAAGAGAAACACAAATGGGAGTGGATCCAAAGATAAGTTAGATTGTGCAGGTCTCTGTGAGCCATGTAAGGAATTTAGATTTACACTTAGAGCAACCATGTACTTGATTCAATTTATGAGCAAGGTCATTGCTGTCACTCCATCAAGAATATATTGGTCAAGAGTGGGAGCAGAGACCAGGTAGGAATAGCTGTCATATGTAAACAGGTGAGAAAAAATATTAGGTCAAGATAAAGAAAGTAGAAAGCAGTGAACAGATTAAAGATATATTGGGGGGATTAAACTGGATACACTGTACAGGTCTATTTGATGTAGGGAAGACGTCACAAGAATTAAGAGTAGATCAAATACCAGGTTTCTGGCTTGAGTAATTGGTTGGATGGTGGTGTCATTTACTGTAATAAGAAAGATAGGGAAACAATTTGAGAATGAGGAATCATAATTTGGACAAGTTTGACAGATTATAATCATCCAAAGAAAGAAAGAAAATAGCAAATACATGTGTATTAGCATAAAGATGGTCCTTAAATCGAGGGCAAGTGTTAAGATTGTCCTGGGAGAGAATATAGAAAAGAAGGACCAGAATGGCAGTGAGAAATCTCACTCTTTCGAAGTTGGGCAAAAGGAGGTGGATCAAAACATTGGGGGTAGGGGAAGGGGAGCAGAAGGGAGACAGGGAAAACCAGAGAAAATAAAGCCTTGGAAATAAAGAGAGAACATTTAAAGAAGCAGAGAATGGTCAAGCTTAGGACAGGAATGTACCCTTTTGGATAGGGTGATACCGCAGTGACTGGTGACCTTGACAAGAACACTTTTAAGAGGTTGTGTGGGGAAGTCATGATGTGGCTTGAAAAGTGGAGAGACAGAAAATGAGGACAACATATTAGGTCACTCCATAAAAAAGACTGATTGTGAAGGAGAGCTGAGATGTGGCTAGCAGGTGAGAATGTGCAGAGGGGAAGGTTTAGTTAAGATGGGGACACTGGAGCACGTTTGCCAGCCAATGAGATTTATCCATTAGAGATAGATGTTGATGACGCAGATGGGGAAAACATAAGGGTACTTTATGAGGAGGTGGGATTCAGAGCACAAGAGGAGGGGCTTGCCTTTGAAACTTCCTCCAAAGTCACTAAAAGAATGAAAACGGTCACCAAGGTTTGAGGGTCTCCTGGAAAGAAAATGAGGAATATATTTAATATCTCCTATTTCCTCAGGGAAATGTGAAATAAGCAGGATAGAATCAGAAAATTTTCAAGGGGAATGAAAAGGTATAAAAATAGTAGTCTTAGAAGTGGGAAATTGAGACAAATAGGAACAGTAGCACCAATCTAATGGTAAAACTAGTTGGCTGAGTTGTGTGATTTTCTTAAAGAAAATGTTCAATTGTCCAATTAGGCCCATGGAAGGCAGACAGCAAGGTTCATCCAGACTTGGGATTTTGCCAAGAATATAACTGGGAGAAATTAAGGTTCAAGACTGCTGGGAGCACTGTATTTCAGGAAGAATGATTATAATGAGGGATCATGGGGTCAAGACCAGACAAGAAAGGAACTGAATCAAAGACCTGCTAATAAATAGCGGACATGATGAGGTTTATGAATTAACAGTCGGTGAAGAAAGGCCAGGAAAGAGGAAAATGGTCATCAGAGTGGAATGTCTGATAACGTGTTAATTTGAGAGCTCCTAGAAGCAGACACCAAGACAGGGTTCAACTTGTGCAAGTTTTATTGAGGGAACATCTGTGGAAGATAAAGGGAGGGGCTCGGAAGCACGGAGGGAGAGGCGATCATACCATAATGCAAGTATGACCCCTATAAAAGGAGAGGGGTAGGGGGGAAGAAGAGCCTTAAACTGCATGCAGTACGGTTGGAAGAAAGTTTCAGCCCGGTGGCCTAGTTCCCTAGCCAGTCACTCATTAGAAGAGTCCAGGTCTCCCACGAAGTGGCCTCTATCATACACCCACTGTGCTCAGGCCTCGGGGTAGCTCGGGAGAAAAATGGCCTCCATGCAAACCCAGGAGTGGATCCCCCAGGACTGCAGACCAGAAGTTTGGGAGCAAGAACTAACTCCGAAGGGAAGAAGTGGTCACTGGAGATAAAAGAAGGACAGTACGTTGGAGTTCAAGTTCAACCACAGTTGTGCATTACGTAATTCCAGGTACTGTCAATCACCCCACAGTCATTGGGGATTTGCACAACTATCAAAACAATCTTCAGGCAGATGGCAGCCAAAGGGGTAGGGAGAGGAAGAAGTGTAGGGGGACCTAGCCGGTAGATAGGATCTGCAGTGAAAAAGACTAAAAGGTAGGAACTAGACTTCGAAGAACTAATCATGAAAGAGACTGACTAGGGAAATTACAAGGAGGGTGGGAGGATGGTTTTGTCCAGTGGCGAGATTCTCAAGGAAGCCGGGGTGTGGACAGGCAGGATGAGGAAGCAACGCTCTGCGAGCAGCGACGACTAGCAAGGAGGCCATCCTCCCCGCTGCCGGCCCTAAGGCACACGGTCCTCCCGGGGCTGGGTGGGAAAGAGTTCGGGGCGAGCCCGGCTCAGGGAGTGCGAGGGGCGGGGGGTCTGAGAATGGCCGAGGACACCAGAGCTCGCCGGCGACGGCGCGGACTTCCGACGCACCGGGAAGGTCTGGAGAGGCGGGCGGGGAGGAGCGGGGCGCGCGGAGGGCCGGCGGGGTCCCGCGGTCGCCGGGCGGCGGCGCTCAGGGGGGCGCGGGCTTCCCCAGGCCCCGGCCGGCGTGCTGGCGCTCCCGGGCGGCCCCGCCGCGGAGCTTGGCGCGGCAGCTGGCGGCGGCCTGGCGCGTGGTGACGGCGCCCGCGGGCGGGCAGCGGCTCCCCGGGGCGACCGGGCGCAGGGCGGCGGCGCTGCGGGGCGACGGCTTCCCGAGGCTTCGGCCGGCGCGGGCGGCAGCGGTCCCCAGGGAGGAAAGACAAAGACACGCCGATTAGAAACTGGGAAACGCGCCGGCGCCTCCCGCGGATCCGAGAGCCGCGCACCCAAACTCAGCCGAAGCCGGTTCTGCCAACAGGTGGCCTCTCACTGACACGCGAGCTGAACCTGGGGCGATCGGGTAAACGGCGGCCAGTTGAAGTCTCCTACAACTGCTTTTTAAAAAGCGATTTAGGAGAACATCAAAAACCTTAAACTTCTGAATACTCGTTAACCCTGCTATTTCAGTTGTAAAACTTCCAAGGAAAACTTACGAATACATACACAATTTGCACACAGTTCAGTGCAGTATCTAGAGTACAAAATAAGGCAAAGAAAATGAAAGAAAAAATGTTTTAAATTGGAAATAGCCTATCCTATAACCAACAATACGGTATTAGTTAAGTTACAGGTTTTTTAATTTGGATATTAACATGCCATTTAAATATCCTGGGAAACAATATGGAAAAATATTTATACTAGGTGTAATGAAAAACATCAGTTTCGTTCCCATTCGCGGTGTGTGTGTGTCGGGGGGGTCTATTTATGTGTGTAAACATAACACACCGCACATGTATCAAATAATGAAGAGAAACACATCAAAATGTTCAGTGGTTATATTCAGGTGATGAGGCTGCTGGTAATCCTTATGTTTCCCAAATTACATACAATAAGTATATTTTATTTTTATCTTAATAAACTTAATAAATTTTTATCTCAAAGTAACTTAATAAAAAGTTTACTGCATTCTTACATATCCATTCTTTCTCCCAATCCTAATTTATGAAAATGATTTTATATTGTGTAGCAAAGTGGTAGGCATCAAAATAACTTAAGAACAAATGAATGGTACACAGAATTTATCCTCCTCAAAGGTTTGAGTGTTACAGCCTAGTTTATCCTTAACCATTACAGGGTTCATCAAAACCACTGTCTTTTGTGAAGTTATACCTTATTTTACTCTAGCAGTCATTTGTTAGAAGCTATATGGGCTTCTGACAAACCAGTTTGATTTGTAATCCCCACACTCAGGAACACAAAATTTGCTAAAGACAAAAAAAAAAAAAAATGCCACTTTTGGAACAAACGTTTTAGATAATACCAATGTTTTAACAATGTATTCAATAATATTCTCTTTAACTTGAAAGAATTTAATGGGAACAAAACTAAAAATATCATAATGAGCTAGACTCTAAACCTCTGGGTCTCCCAATCAATAAATTTGAATTTTTAGCAACAAATACCTAAGGAGTCTATTTTGCTAAACCTCATTTCAGGAAAATGTATAAAGATAACAATAAAATTATAATATAACATAGGTAGGGGCTCCAGGGCACTGTTATTAAATTGATAGAAGATTTACTGTAATACAGGTTCTAATGACATTTTAAGCCAAAATTGCCAGGTTGCGTTTACTTAATGGTGAGCACATCTCAAGTTCTATTATCACTGGAATATTTTTTTAAGCAGATGATGACCACACCATCCTGCGAGTATATTTCCTACCCTTTGAAGATATTGGGTAAAATCATGTCTGGAGGTACAGTTTTAGTAAAAATTGCCAAAAATAAAATGTACAAAAAGAACAAATCCCAAGAAACCACAAGATTGGGTTAGCCGACAGGATTAAAAACAGGTAAGACAGATAAAATGGGTTTTGTTTTTTGTTTTTTTTTTTATTTTGGTTTTGGGTTCTATTGTCCAACATTTGTGATCCACAGTGACTTCAATTTGATTCCATGTCTTTAGCCTACAATATCTCAGGTACTGTGTACTCAGATCCTAAGAACATAAAAAGATAGCATGAGATTCCTATTTCTGAGCTCCATCTAGAAAATTACCATCCCATTATTGTAACAGTTCAGGCCCTGGGCTAACCCTGCAGTCCTGCTAAAGTTTTTCTTCTCATATTCTTCAGATGAACTTTCTAATTCCTGTCATTCCTGTGCTCAGATTCATCCAGAGCACCCCATTATTTCCACAGTAGCTAAATTATTAGTTCTTAAATATTCATGGGAGTCAAAGTTCAGTCTGAGATTCCACTTAAAGACAGGAACTCCAGAAACACACACACAAATGCAGATACTGTATATACTTCATTGCACTAGAACTGATTTCCTAACATAATATATAAAAATATTTACAAAGGATTACACCTGCCTTGCACTTTTTTTTTTTTCATGACAGGAAAATGGTGACTTCCTGAAAAAACGTTAAGAATAATCTAACTACTCAGTAGTAAATTTCAAGACTTGGCTTACTGAGTTGGAATTATGTGGTCTTTGACATCCTTACAGTCATCATCTTTGATAATCAATTTTATTCCATGGCAACAAGTGCTGCAATTCTTGACTCACAAAGTCATAGAAACAAAGCAGAATTCCCCAAAGTGCTTTGTCAGGTTAAGGTAGTTTGTGTACTGGAACACTAAATTCCTCCAAGACTTTAAAGTTAAGACCAAGTCACATTATTTCCTTTGCCTTCAAGTTCAATTAAGACCTCTGGAAAGTCAGTAAATTTCCACCTAGTAGAGAAAAACATCATGTTCTATTCCTATTTCTTGGCAACCTCCTGGAAATGTGGTGACAGATGCTGATATGGAAAGTGATGAGGCATCGTGACATGTGGCTATTCTTTCCTCATCAAAGCAGGACAACCCTGATGTGTGCCTGACATCACAGGTGCACATCTGCCTCAGAGGCTATCACTTGAATATTATTTTTAAGATGCTGACAGTCTTTCCAGTTTCCAAAAAGTACTCTAAAACGTAATTCTTTGATGACATCAGCGAGTACATGAAAATGTGAAGGTTGATGCAGTGAGAGGCATCACTAAATGTCATCCAGTTGCATGCTGAGGAGAAATGGCATAGTACCTTTTTTTCCAAGTCCAAAGTGGTTATGATCTGACAGAAGCAAAGCCCCGATTCTCCCTCAAAGACCACACTTTAGAACCTTTGCACCAAACTATTTGACTCTACTTTTCCCTAACATACACTGTTATTTTCCACATCTACATGTCAGTTGTTGGAATTTCACCCATAAAAAAATATTTTCTCCTCTCACCTACCCAAATGTACCCATCCACACCATCCCTCAAGGCTCACAGCCAGCCACTCTGATATGCTTTCCCTAATTACTTCAGTCTGATATGATCTCTCCATTTTCTGAACTCCCACAATGTTTACGATCTATGATTTGTTTGAAAGTGTATTTCTGAGACCAATAGTCTCAAAAATGCACTATCAAGAGCTGTGCTGTGGCAATTTCTCCAGTTTTCCCAAAACTATTTCACCGCTCTTTAAACAGTAACTCATCCCCAGATAGACGGAGAGGGAAGTGTTTATTGTTGCTGGAGGAACCACCTAACTCATCCGAATCATTCTTTTCTATACTCATTTTCACACACAAAATTCTGATTTGTCGACTGTGTGTATATGTCAGGTCTGTAATGTCATTGCTGACTGCCAAATTCACCATCATCGTAACGCCACCCCTGAATTTTTCGATCACTGCCTACCAATTCCACAGTTACCATACTATCGTAAGGATTCAGATGCTGCTACTATTTTCAAAATAACTTTAAATTCTCTGAGCTAGAATTTAATCACAGTTTGAAATTAAGGTAAGTAGGATTATATGGAAAGATATAAAACTGACAAATTTCAAATAAAATATAAAATACATATACATTCTTGAGCAGAGCAGTAACTTGAAGATCATCTCTTCCAACAGAGTCACATTATAGATGGGGAAGTATGAGGGATGGGGTACTATGGAACAAGAAGCTGAAATTTTAAAAGATTCAAAATGTCAAAAACAGTAGCAAAATCAGAGTAATGGATTCGACATTAAAGATAAATGAAAAAGAATTAAAAGAACTGAAAGAGTTAACAACTCAAAATGTGGATGAGTTCTATCAGTCATCCCAATGTCTGTCCAGTGTCTTTGACACTGTAAATATCAAAGTGACCTGAACTCAACATCAATTACATTTATTAATCACATACTGTGTGCCTGGTACCCTGTATGTTTTACATAAATTAGTATCATTTAATTAAATTCTAAGTGGGAAAAAATGTGCTACTAGCGATAAGTCTCCATAGCCTGGCATTGGTGAAGGGATGCTCTGAATGAAAATTGAGGACTATCTGATCTGAATGGCAAATACATTCCTATGGGAATATGAATTTATCACACTATCAGAGAATGCTGCTATTAATCACTGAGAGATGATCCAATGCACATCAAGCAACCTTCTGATTACACTTGGTTTTCCATGTAGATATGCCTACTGGGAAAATACACACTGAACCTTAAACGTGAGAAGTCAATGTGCCTGATACTTCTCAGTGCAAGTTAAAGAACTAGCGTTGGGGCATTTATACACGAGTAGCTACAAACCTGGATAGAGTCCTGAGTCCTCTAGCACAGGAGTCACCTGAATGAATGTCAGAGCAGGGCCAGCTCAGAAAGCAGTAGCTATGTGAAAGCTATCTGTGGGGCCTGGCAGTGAGTCTAGCCTGCTCTGTCTTGCTCTTCACCATCCTCAAACTGCAATGCCATGTGATTTCTCCATCCCCCTAACCCCCCCCCTTCACACACACACACACAAACACACACACACACACACGTGCAAGAAACACTTAATCAGAAATGGAAAAAGTAAGAAACGGAAAAAGGAGGAACAAAACATAGTGTTGTTTCTCCATGCCCCAGAGCACCACACTGTGCTTTTAGAGCTTAGTTTTACAGCAGAGGAGGAGGCAGGTTTGGAGATTATTTTTTAATGGCACCAGTATTTGTTCCAGTCGTTAAAAAAAAAAAAAAATCAGTCACCTAAGCTAAAAGAAAAAGTGCAAGTAGATCTTGGCCATATAAAAACGTTTATCAAAGAATCAAAAATGTCACATGTCTGCAAATACACATAATATGCAGTTATTTAGAGGTTTGTTTCACGTACTTTTCATTTTTGTTTTCTAACACCTCCATAGGAGAGAGAGCCATAAACACAGCAAGATCCTAACATGACTTATCATAATTCTTGATAAGACTTTAGTTCAGTATCTTATACCACAAATTTCAAAGTCAAAATGCACTAAGAACCATTAGAAATTCTATGTCCAGAGACACAGACACACAAAAGCTGCACTATTACTAGGAAATTCAAGAATACAATCTTACTTGTTCTATTACTAAATTTTAACTATTATGATGGCATTATGAAATATACTTTTAGTCTGATTAGATTTTTCCAGTTGATAATAGTTATATTCTTTTTAAACGGAATTACTCATTAAATTATATATTGAGAAGTACTGCCATCTTTAGGGAGAAAGCAGGATTACTGACTAAAGCAAAACTCAAATCTATCAATAAGTACTTAACCTCAATGACTCTTATCATGGATAATTCAAATGGGACACATATTTTTCTTTTACTGGATTTGTTTTTTGTGGCAGTTTTGTCAAAAAAAAAAATCTAAACTCAAGCAACTGTGTGAGACCACAACAATCTCTGCAAAACAAAGCGATAACTGAATTGATAAATTAGCCAAAATAAACTCAGAATGATCAAAATTAAGGATCTGTTTTTATAGACTATCATGAGTCACTCAAGATTAAAATGAAACAAATTGTTTCCACAAACAAAAAAAAACTATTTTTGTCATTTGCATGAAATGTTGGGATATATTAAAAATTTAGACAATAAACATCTGTGGTTTGGTATTATAACATCACTGCCTTTCACTGGCACTGAAATATTAAACTGTTTTGTACATACAAGTTTTTATACAAGTCTAAAGGTAAATGATTTCTTTCCCTGAAAACTTCCCATTTCATTCTCAAGAGAAAAATATTTATATACTTATTTTTTAATGTCAACATTTATTGTAAGTCAGCCAAAATGATCTCTCTGAAGAAATGTGAAATACATTATGTTGCACATGAGCTACTCAATATGATGTGCTAGAAACAAAGAATAATTTAATACTTTGTCCGTTAATATCAACAAAAACCAGCTGTCTAAATGATAGGCAGTATCATAGGCATATACATGGGAAAGTTCATGTACCAAGAATTAAAAATATTTGGGTTCTAGAATTTTCAGACACATTGTTAAAAAGTGGAGTAAAAAGCAAAGTGCAAAATGTGTACACAAATATGGCTGTATGTACAGGAAACAGCTCTTAAAAGAACAAGAAACTGGTACATTCTTGCCTCTAGGGAAGGGACTGAGAGAATTGAGAAATGATAGGGAGAAAACTTACCTTTCACAGCTCAACTTTTTATACTGTTTTATTTTCATATATATATATATTCATATATTATTATATATATTCATATATATTCATATATTCATATATTATTATATATAATATATATAATATATATTATATATTATTATATATATCATATAATATATATTCATATATTATTTTCATATATATATATATGTTACTACTAAGTAACTACATAAATACTGCCTCTATTCCTGACTTCATTAATTACACGAGACTCTGTGCTATCACTTACCTTAATTTTCTCCATTTAAAATGGAGCTATACTAAATCTAGAATCCCCATCTACAATTCAACTGAAATATGGCTCAAGAAGGTATATATAAAATGCCAGGTAGCTAAATAACTGTAAGCCTTACTTTGTAGTGACTTACAGAACAGCATACAAAAATTATTTACATTTCTGCCTGCTCTGTTCCCACCAGGCTATAAAAGCAGCATAATAAGCAAAAGAACCTGAGAAGAAAATTCAGGTTTGTGAACTTGACAGTGTTTCTTTCTTTTTATTCTGTATCGAAAGTAAAAAATCTAATTAAAAGCTTTCTTTTTTTTTACATTCAAAATATTGCTTCTAAGATACAGACTTTCAAAACATGTTTTGATAAATGATTAAATACTAAAAACAAGAGAAAGAACTCTTGTGGTAGGGTTAAAAATGGATCCTAAGGTAGGAAAAAGCTGAAAAAAATCATTCCCATGTTCCCATAAAATTGCTCATGAATTTCCTAAAATCATTCATAATCTTTATAATCAGAAAATACTAACCAATCCAGAGCAGCCAAGAGTACAGGAATAGAAGGTCTGGACTAATAAAAGTAGGATATAAAGGAGACACTGAAAAAGAAAATAAGCAAAACTGACTGACACCTAGAAAACAGAATGGGGACAGTCCTACATGCTGTAGAGGAGAACTATTAGTCTTGGGAGTCAAGATTGTTTAGATACTTTGATTACATTTTGATTAGACTTGCAGTCTAATCATGGGGGCACTATAATTAACTCTAACAATAACACAAAGGATGAAAGAGAAAAATAAATAAAACGTAATTGTTGAGTTTATCAGAGGAAGAGGTCAGCCTGGTTTGGAGCTGTCAAGAACAGATTCATAGAGGAAATAGGCTTTGAAGTCTGTGTGATAAGCAAAATGATGGTGACAGTATGGATAAAACAAGTTAACCAGGGGAATCAGTTCTGATAGGATATGAATTTAGTTTTAGTCAAAATCTGATTTAAGCAACTTGGCAGAAAATGCTAGAAATAATTTTTCAAATACTGGGTTGCCAAATTTTCTTCAGACTATTACATGGGAGTGATGACAAGTTTGTAATATACACACACATAGACTGAACAGGCCCAAATATAAGATCAATATGGATCTAATTGTAACTTTTAATAGGGCAGGACTCTGAGGCCTGAGAAAATCATACTTATGCCGGATGTCTGGCAACCCTCTCTACTGTTTTCTTGCAGGTACCTAGCATTATTTCCTGTCACAACCTTCATACTCAGAAAGTCAGCTCTACCCAAAATATACAAAACCAGGAAATCAAGAAGTGTCAGTTTTATTTTCCCATTGATTAAACCTGTGAATTGGGTCTGGTTATTAAAAAAGTGTTATGGGTTTTACTAAATTAAAAAATGTCAAAACAAAACTCTCAGTGATCTAGTAATTCTGTAAGCTAAAGGAATAAAGCATACCATTTAATAATTTTTGGCAAAATACACAACATCAATTCAAGACATTCATTATTTTATGGATAAAGAAAATGTATGTGTGTTGTTACTGGTAACAATGATAAATCTTTAAAGAAATTTCAAATAAAATTTATCTCTAAAATGTTGACAAACAGCAAGAGTATCCACAATTACAAAGGTTATTAAACAAATGAAGCCCTCTATGCAGAAATGTATTTTAAAATTCTTCCTCACTGTTCATTTTTCTCACCTAATTCTTCAAACACCTAAATATGTATATTATCTTTATAAGTAATGTCTGAGTGGTTTACTGATGAGCAAACAGGTATATAGAGGCTTCTGGGGCCGAGGGGAATCAATGTGTCAACACAAGTTTATTTTTAAGAGAAAATTTAAAACAAGTTTCAGTTAAAAGTTTATGATTAAAAGAACTGTGCTACAGCAAAGGGCCTTGTGTTATTTTAACATGGATTCTAGGTTTTTATGCTGATGCCTATTGTTAAAGTTCAAGTAAGAAACTTTCAACACATTAGAACAGAAAATGTTAGTTTTTTCTCATTTGGCTAGATCATAAAATTGTAATAAAACTTTTTTTAAAAACATCATTTTATTATAGCTATTCTCTTGTCTGTCTGCATTTCTATTACTGACTTCAGTTTTTAAGGGTCATAACTCATCCATAAAATTTACTCTAGTGAAAAAACACATAAAGTCTCCCAAGAATTCTTCCCTTTAAAGGAAGATATAAAAAGTTAATTTCAAAAGCAGCTCAAATAATATATGGACCTACGCTTTCAGTATTAAATCATTGGTTTCCACCTAAGCAGGACTACTTCTAAGAAGTCATGCTGCATAGCCTTGTAAGTATCAGTTGGCCTGAGGAGTATGAAAGGCTGCTTCAGTTCCAAGGGGGCAAAAATCTCCACTTGATCTCTAGTGGTTACATAGATGACAGGAAAAACAAGAAAAGGCCTTAGGTTCATATATGACAGTGCAGGACCTAGTTTTTATTAACTGCTACTGTAAAATAGCAGCTCCCAAAGTGGAAAAAACAAAGTAAAGTGAATATATTTCAATCATCTCTTCAACATTTAATAGATCTTTCCCCTTAGAATTTGGCTGTGGATACTAAGTTACTGAAGTTTATTGCCAGGGTTATGTTAAAATCTGTTAGTTTACCCAGATGGCTTCCTTCTAGTTATCAGATATAGTTCTGCCTTGGTCGGAGGCATAGGCGTTGAACAACTTCTGGACAGACCAAAGCTGTCCAGACCCAACAAACACATCATGTTCAGTCCAAGAACACTAGTAGATTGTTTTTATTTTAAAAAATAAGATACTTCCTTTTTAAAGAAATAATCTTTGAAAATAAGTCTTACAGATTTTATCCTAAAAGCCTTCTAAATACAACATAGACACAAGTTAACACAACATAGTTCACAAGTTAATTATCCCATATTTCTCAGAGGAATATCAAATACATGTTAGATACATGGTGGGGGCAGGACAGGGAAGAATGGCAGAGAACCAATGCTAGTCAAGTATCATTTCCCAAATAAAAAACTGAAATAGGAAGGCGCTGATCTAAACTATATAATGAACCATAAGATTATATGAAGTGGTATGAAATGTTGGCTCTATTTATTCTTCCTGACAATCTTCAAAACCTAAATCTCCATCCCCAGGCAATCTCTCCCCCGATTTGTGTATCTAACTCATACTAAGAATCTTCAATTAGATGTCCCACAAGCACCTCAAACTCAACATGTCTTCCTGGCAAAGTGTCTCTTCCTGTGATCCCTTCCTTGAAGAACAGTACCATTAACTGCCAAGCCAGAATGCCCAAACCTGGTAATCATGCTACATTCCTTATCTCTGTTGCCTGGAAAACTCCACTTCTGAAATAGTGATAGTATCTTTATCTGTCTCCAAGTTTCATTGTCATTACCTAAATGTAGACCCTTATCGGGCCTTAGATTACTGAAACTTGTAATTGGTTGCCCCGCCATCCATCTTAGCCTCCATCCCCACTCCAGGTCAGTTTCCTCAATGCTCTCAGATACTCTGTTTAAAATTCTTCAACAGCTGCCCCTAATCTTGAATATATGAATCAAACTACTTACTTGATCCATAAGATCTTTCTTGATCTGGCCATTGTCTTGTCTGATTCCTTCCCTTGGTCTCCATGTGGTTTCAGGAATTCATACACCTGGAAATTTTTCTGCCTCACTCTTTCAAAACTCAACAATGAACTGACGGAAGATTATTCTCCTCCCCCCCAAAAACCTCAGTGTACCTTTAACACTGCTGTGTATCTGTATAATCACATTCGAGCGGAGGAACTGCATTTCTTGTTTGTGCAACCCTAGCACATAAGTCAGACCATACACAAAGCAGGAGCTCATTATGTCTTATGAATGGCCAAAGCAAGTTAACCTAAAACAGTGAAATCTGAAGATGCCCATGAAATTCTTTGACTCTTAACCTGAAACTGGTTTTTTTTTGGGGGGGGGAGGAGTTTAACTTGCTTATTACTAACCCATCCTTTGATAATATTTTGAAATAATTTCTTTGATCTTCTAGTCAAAATAACTTTGTTAAATTGAAATCTTCAATCCTTAAAAGGCTAATAAATGATTGATTTCATACACAACTAGTCCTACAAGTAATAAACACAAATTAACATGTGGCGCAAAGGCTTGCATCACTTAAGAGGCTCAAAAGGAATCTGGGTTAACTCAACCTAGCAAATACCTGTTTGTCTGCATACCTAGGGCAGCACCTATGCACCAACAACTGGTAAACAAGTCTAGCTGCCACCACCTGCCAGCCTTCAAATCAACTGCAGTTACAGCATTAATGTGAGTGGAGGATCACTGCTGACCCCCATCCTTCTACAAAAGGCAGAAGGCAGAAGCCCACTACTATTTCAGAAAGGCTAAAATGACAGACCAGATCCATGAAAATGTAAGATTCTAGAACCCTTTAACTTTCTTGCCTTTTCTATGTCCTACTCGCCTATGTTGATAAGCTATCTATCATTCATCCACTCATTAAGTATTTTTTAGCATTACTATATCCCAACCATTGTCACAGGTACAGGGTCTACTTAACTTTCTCAAGTCTCTCATATAAAACTCTCCAGTGAGAAGACAGACATTAATCAAATCAATGCACCAAACGTAAACATAATTACAAGCTATATAAGGTAACAATAAGGGAAGGAAAATGAAGCAGAACTACAAGGAGACATACTTTAGGTTGCCTTTATTCAGAATGACATTTAAGCTTCTTGACAACATACAATAACAGATGAACACACAATAACGACAGATCTGTTTTTAGGAAGACAGTTATGACAACGGCATGGAGGACAGGTTGGAGGAGGCCAGTTAAGAGGCTGCGATCATGTAGGTAAGAGATAAGAGTCCAATCTAAATTATTAAAGGTGGAGCTGGCAAGAAGGAGCCAAATGTGAAAAGCATTCAGAGGCAGGGTAGAAAGGTATTAATCACCCATTAGGTAAAGTATGTAAGCAAGAGAAAGAAGTCAAGGTATTTCCTGGGATTCCAATTACCCTAGATACCTGGGAGGGTAGGAGTGTGAATAATGGAGAAAGGGAACACATAAAAAAAGAAGTTTACAGAGAAGATAATTAAGTTTGATTTACTGAGGTGCTGTTCACATTCAAGTTACTGGAGAAAGCCACATGGAGACGTCAGACATGCAATTTTGAAAACAAATGGTCTCATAATCAGGAGACTAGCCAGATTAGAAAAAAAGGTCTAATGTCATTGTCACAGAAGTGGTGACACTTTGGGAATGGCGAGATCGGAGTATGAAAAAAAGTAAAAGGGATTAAGAAAACAAAGATACACATTTAACAGCCTGGTAGTAAAATAAAAGCCAGTGGCAAGACAGGAAGTATTGGAGTTCATAGGCACCTTGATTCAACAAATATTTATCGATATTCACCATGTCTTGCTTACTATGCTAGATGCTAGGGTATAGAGAAAAGACAAGATGCCTACCCTATCTATCTTAGTCTATCCTTATAGACTTAAGGGAACGACATAAATCACCCCGATATAATTATATATGGGGCACTATAGAAACACACAAGGGGGAAGCCCAGCAGAACCTAAGAGGTCAAAAAATACTGGAGGTCACTCAGCGTCTGATGCAAGGCTTTAAGATTAAGTAAAATCATGCAAAGACAGACGGAAAAGGCAAAGATGAAATCCAGAAAATATTCTTGTTGAACAGGATAATGGGTATAGAAAAGAATGGGAAGGAGCCAAGAAAGGCTAAAGTGATTTAAACTGGCAAGAGTGGAATTATTCTTGGAAGAAAACAAGTGACCCAGAAGATGGAAAAAGTGGAGGGGGTTTTGGTAGAAAGGTTACAAAAGGATTTTTAGGGAACAAGTTATAGAAGAAAGTTTGGGGGAATTTGCCAAGCTGTCTTAAGAATTTGGGAAGAGAGACAGGTAAAGTGAATTACGAAATTTTCTAAGCTTCATGTGACTGTAAATTTCCATCTCATAAAATTTTGGT
Organism: Scalopus aquaticus; assembly: GCA_004024925.1. Lineage (NCBI taxonomy): Eukaryota > Metazoa > Chordata > Mammalia > Eulipotyphla > Talpidae > Scalopus > Scalopus aquaticus. The sequence continues at coordinate 982 of PVIJ01000684.1, read as the reverse complement.
AAAATAAGGAAGTATTTTCTGAAGATTTTTGGGCTTGTCTGTTTCTTTTGCATGTAACACCATACTGACTGCCTCAAGCTGACCTAGCTCTGTGTGATCATGAAAATCTGGGAAAGGTAAATTTAAAAGCATCAGCAGTCACAGAGAGAGGTCAATCATAATGACAAGTGAGAAGCCACCAGATTTAGCATTCATGTGGTCATCGAAGACCTCCAGGTGAAGGAACTTTCACTACAAAGGTAGGGGCAGGGGGAAAAAAATTGCAGATGGTTCACAAGTGAATGATGTAGGTACTATTTACTCCACAGAAACTATCAAATGTCTACTCTGGACTACTAGAACTATCTTAGGCCCCCACTGAAGAATCAGTGGGGATCAAGATACAAATCTTAAGAGTTTACAGGGCAATGAAGGAAGACAAGGAAATAGACAATTACAGTGTTGTGAAATCAATGCTAAACCAAAAATGTGAGAAGACATGAAAGTCTGACAGTGAAAGGAAGGAGGAATTGATAGTACAAACAGGATTGACAGCCAAACAGGAAATAGAGGGGAAGTCCACTTTTTGGCTGAAAGGAATTTGATCAGTTTGTAGGAGGAGGGGAAGAGCTTGTAAAGAAGAAAGAAGATGGGGGGAGGAAGAAGGAAGGGTTGTTGGAGTGAGTGAGTGTCAGAGGGAAGGAGATAGTCAGAATAGAAGTGTTGCAACTTCAAAAGAAAGACTTCTTCCTCCGAAGGACAAAAGAGGAAACAAGACAGTAACCGTGACATGGAAAAGGAGCATAAAGAAATGTCTCTGGAGTACTATTCAGCATGGAAAGAAGATAAACACATGCAATTTGCAGCGACATGGATGGAATTAGAGGGGATCATACTCAGTGAAATAAGCCAGAAAGAAAGAGAAAAATATCGAATGGTTTCACTTATAACAGGACTATAGGGAGGCCGGGTGGGAGAGAGACACTGGGGGGGGGGGGGGGGG